>MU708934.1:96010-143696 GCA_026770625.1 Nicotiana glauca | reverse complement strand
ATAACTAATCCCGTTCCGACTGTCCTTAAATTGGAAAAAACTCCTCTACGCCCTCGCGGGTATAGTAGTTAAAAAAGGAGGTATGACAATCATGTCTAGCCCTGATAGAGAAGGAAGCGCTGAGGGTAGAAGAGGTAGACATGAAGATGAGATGTATAAATTGAAACAGCAAATGGCTGAGATGTACCAGGCCTGGACGAAGGGTCAGCCACCACCAGCCTATCCTGCTAACCCTACTTTCCTCCCAACACCCACCCAGTCTCCGGGATAGCTTGTTTCGGATTTATCCCCAAATTTTCAACATCATCAGGGAACCACCTCTCAAACACCACAAATCCCAAAAACAATTCCATACCCTTCACCAATTACCCATGTCTTTGTGGCACCTGCACCAGCCCCACTCCACAGGTCTTCCAGTGAGCTTGTGTTCCAAACGCAGGATAATCAACATTACCCTCCCGAACCCACCTTCAAAGCACCTGAACCGTACCTTTACCGTCCTCAACCTGGTATCTCCGTAGAACCTGAAAAGCAAACTAAGACCCCGGAGCACGAGGAAATGTTTCGAAAAGTAACAAGCCTGGAGCAATCTTTCAGGAATATGCAAGGTTTGGGCGGCCAAGTCAGTGTGGAATATAAGGATTTATGTTTGTTCCCAGATGTTCAGCTACCAGCAGGATTCAAGATGCCTAAGTTCGATCTCTATGACGGGCATGGTGGTCCGGTGGCATATTTTGCAAGGATTTTGCAGCAAAATGAGAGGGGCAAGTGGAAAGGATGAGTTACTGATGGTATACTTCAACCAGAGTTTGAGCGGGTCTGCATTAGAATGGTATATGCGACAGGACCATAGTAGGTGGTACACCTGGGATGATTTGGCACAAGCATTCACCGGCCACTTCCAGTACAATCTACAAATCATTCCGAATCGTCTATCATTGATAAAACTGGAGAAAAAACCCGGAGAGAGTTTCAGAGAGTACGGTTTCCGTTGGAGGGAACAAACTGCGAGGGTCGACCCTCCGATGAAAGAGGGAGAGATAGTTGATTACTTTTTGCAAGCATTGGAGCCGACTTATTTTGGTCACTTGGTAATGGCGATTGGCAAGTCTTTCAATGAGGTTGTGAAAATGGGCAGCATGATCGAGAAAGGACTTAAGTCCAACAAGATCCTGAGTTACTCAGCAATCAATGCAACCACTCAAGCTATCCAGAGCGGCACCGGGGATGTGCTTTGTAAGAAGAAGAAAGAAGATGTTGCGATGATCGAGTCAAGAGCTTGGCCCCGAAGCCCGTCATCTTACTATAACCATCCTCCACTCCGCCCTCAAACTTACCCCCACACTCCATATAGCCCACCCCAATACTACTACCCACATCTCGAAGCTCCTTTTTCTGTCCACCACGCCTAAGCATACAGCCAACCTCCGGCTCACAACCAATGGCTTGCTCCCGCTCCATAGAATAGAAACCCTCCCGGTCAAAATTTCTGACCTAATCCGGCATTCAGGGTTGACTAAGCGCAAAAGAAGAAAACATTCACTCCACTGGGGGAATCATATGCCAGTCTGTTCCACAGGCTTAGACAACTGAATATGCTAAGGCCAATACCATCTAAACTTCCAAACCCACCTCCAAAAAACCTTGATTACTCGGTCAGTTGCGAGTACTATTCAGGCACCCCGGGGCATGATACCGAGAAGTGTTGGCATTTGAAGAGTGAAATACAAGAGCTCATTGACACTAACACAATTGAAGTGCAAGCTCCTGAGGTACCTAACATCAACAGGAATCCAATTCCAGCCCACCCAAAGACGAACATGATTGAAATTGTGCATAAAGGGGGAGAGCTAAAGAAGCCATCACAGATCGTAATGACAATTCGGTCCAGTGAGACAAAGACAAGTGAACAACCAACAGGGAAAGGTTCAGTGCTCGAGTTGATTGAAAAGAGTGTCGGACCATCTGCGGCGGTGAACAAGGGGTTTCCAAGCCAGATCACAACGAGCCAGGAGAGAGTAAAGGTGATTGTGCCGGGAGCAGTCAGCAGACCCATCATAATTGTAGAAGGGGCCCGTGTCGATCAAGTCATCATCAAGTCGGTAACCCAATTACCGATAATCAGCAGCAAGGCTGTTTCGTGGAACTACGGACTGGTGGCAGTGATGTATAAAGGGAAGGAGGCCAAGGAGGAGGTCTGTGATGCCCAAGGGTTAACTCGGTCGGGAAGATGTTTTGCTCCCACAATTTGAGGAAAGCCAAGGATAATTCAACTTCAGCGAAGAAACCCGTGGCCAAAGAGGAAGCGGAAGAGTTTCTAAAAAAGATGAAGATGCAGGACTACTCCATTGTAGAACAGTTAAAGAAAATATCGACACAGATTTCCTTGCTTTCATTATTGATCCACTCGGACGAACATTGCCGAGCATTAATGAAAATCTTGAACGAGGCACATGTCCCTGATAAAATCACTGTGAATCACTTGGATAAAATAGCCCACAAAATCTTCGAAGTGAACAGGGTCACTTTCTCTGATGATGAATTGCCCGTAGAGGGCACGGAACACAACAGGGCCCTTTATCTGGCAGTAAAATATGAGAGCTCTGTGGTCACATGGGTATTGGTCGACAACGGTTCGAGTGAAAACATCTGTCCTCTCTCCACTCTGACAAAACTGAAATTAGAGAATGGGAGGATCCGCAAGAACAATATCTGTGTGCGAATATTCGATGGCGGGGGCAAAGACTCAGTCGGGGACATAGTGTTGGAATTGACGATAGGACTAGTGGAGTTCACAATGGAATTTCAAGTAATAGATATAGCTGTCTCATACAATATGCTATTGGGTAGACCGTGGATCCACGCCGCTAGAGCAGTACCGTCAACTCTTCACCAGATGATCAAGTTCGAATGGGACAGGCAGGAGATAGTGGTGCATGGGGAAGACAATTTGTGTGCACACAATGACACCATTGTGGCATTTATAGAAATGGAAGATGATAAGGGGCCATGGGTCTATCATGTTTCAGACACAATGACAGTCGAGAAAGTGCAAGAAGGGAAGTGTATCCCTAACCCGAAGGTAACAGCTGCATCGGTCATGGTAGCATATGAAATGTTGAAGAATGGGTTCGTACCAGGGAAAGGTCTAGGATCTGCTTTGCAAGGCATCATTCAACCAGTGTCCCTCCATGGAAATGCGGGAACTTTTGGTCTAAGATTCCAACCCACGGCCGCAGATATAAGAAGAGCCAAGAAGTTGAAACAGAGGGCATGGGTCCTTCCAAAGCTGGTCCCACGTCTCTCCAGGTCATTTGTCAAGGCGGGTACCAGAAAACGACCAGCAACGACGATTCCCAAGGATAAGATTATCCTTGATAAGGAGTTGATAGAAAGATTTGAGCAGTTGTTCAGCGAGGTGAACATGTTAGAACTCGGCGAGGGTCCTAGCCATGCAGAAATACAGTTTATCGGGCCAAAAGCGAAGATTAATAATTGGAAGGCTACTCCTCTCCTACCCGGAGAGAGTCTTGATAGTCTGCTTTGATTTTTCTTTAAGTTTGTATGGATTATTTCAGGGTTGTAATCCGAACTTCAGTTTGCTTTTAAGTATGCAAACCTTGTTTATGACGAAGATGAGGCTCTTGAGGAGATTAGTAAAGTATTAAGTCATTTTGAGGAAAAACCTAAGCCCAATTTGAATGATACCGAAGCCATCAATTTAGGGGACGTGAGTAACATCAGAGAGACTAAAATAAGCATCCATCTCGAACCCAAAACTCGGAAGAAATTAATCGAAATGCTCATGGAATACAAAGATGTGTTTGCATGGTCGTATGACGACATGCCAGGTTTAAGCACTGATTTAGTGGTTCACAAATTTCCCACTGATCTGACATTCCCTTCTGTCAAGCAAAAATTGAGAAAATTTAAAACTGACATGGGTGTGAAGATTAAGGAAGAAATAACCAAGCATCTGGATGCGAAAGTTATTCGAGTCACTCGATATCCTGAATGGTTGGCCAATGTAGTGCCAGTACCGAAGAAGGATGGCAAGATCAGAGTATGCGTTGATTACCGCAATCTGAACAAAGCAAGCCTAAAGTATAACTTCCCACTACCCAATATCCACATCCTGATTGATAATTGTGCGAGGTGTGAGATTGGATCTTTTGTGGATTGCTATGTTGGATATCATCAGATTCTGATGGATGAAGAAGATGCAGAGAAGACGGCATTCATCACGCCATGGGGAACTTATTGCTATAGGGTAATGCCATTTGGTTTGAAGAACGCTGGGGCAACATACATGCGAGCAATGACCACTGTATTCCATGATATGATTCACCAAGAGATTGAGGTGTACGTGGATGATATAATCATCAAGTCGAAGTAGCAGGCCGACCACGTCGGAGATTTGAGGAAGTTCTTTTAGAGGCTTTGCAGGTACGACATTAAACTTAACCCTGCAAACTGTGCATTTGGCGTCCATCAGGAAAACTACTGGGGTTCATAGTCAGTCGTCGCGGCATCGAGTTGGACCCATCCAAGATCAAAGCTATCCAGGAATTGCCACCTCCAAAGAACAAGACTAAAGTGATGAGTCTGTTAGGAAGGCTGAACTACATCAGCAGGTTTATTGCTCAGCTCACATCAACTTGTGAACCTATTTTTAGGTTATTGAAGAAGGATGCCGCGGTCAAATGGACTGAAGAATGTCAAGAGGCGTTTGATAAGATAAAAGGGTATTTGTCAAATCTGCCTGTGTTGGTCCCACCTAAACCAGGAAGACCTTTGATTCTTTATTTGACGGTCTTGGAAAATTCATTTGGCTGTGTATTAGGGTAGCATGACGTCACCGGCAGGAAGGAACAAGCCATCTACTATCTTAGCAAGAAGTTCACGGCTTATGAGGTTAAGTACACTCACCTTGAGAGGACATGTTGTGCCTTAACTTGGATAGCTCAAAAATTGAAACATTATTTGTCATCTTACACTACTTACCTCATTTCCCGCTTGGATCCGTTGAAGTATATCTTTCAAAAGCCTATGCCCATAGGGAGACTTGCAAAGTGGCAAATTTTACTCACGGAGTTTGACATTGTTTATGTGACAAGGACTGCAATGAAAGCCCAAGCGTTGGTTGATCACTTGGCCAAGAACCCGGTCGATGAAGAATATGAGCCGCTGAAGACTTATTTTCCTGATGAAGAGACGATGCATATTGATGAGCTGGAACTAACTGAAAAAATAGGTTGGAAACTGTACTTTGATGGGGTTGCAAACATGAAAGGGGTTGGAATAGGGGCTGTGCTTATTTCCGAAATAGGACATCACTATCCTGTTATGGCTCAGCTTCGATTTTATTGTACTAACAATATGGCTGAATATGAGGCATGCATTTTGGGTTCACGGTTAGATGCGGACATGGATGTCGAGGACATTTTGGTCTTGGAAGACTCGGACCTCCTGGTAAATCAAATTCAAGAAGAATTGGAAACACGGGACTTGAAACTCATACCTTACCGACAATGTTTGCATGATCTTTGTCAGCGGTTTCGATCAGTGGAGTTCAGACATATCCCAAGGGTTCATAATGTGGTTGCCGATGTTTTAGCCACATTAGCCTCAATGCTACATCATCCAGACAAAGCTTATGTTGATCCGTTATATATTCAAATCCGCGATCAGCATGCAACTGTAATGTGATAGAGGAAGAAGTTGATGGCAAACCGTGGTTCCATGACATCAAGGAATACATTAGGATGGGGATATACCCGGCGCAGGCCACGGGGGATCAGAAAAGAACAATTCGGCTTTTGGCGAGTGGATTTTTCCTCAGTGGAGGGGTTTTGTATAAAAGAACACCGGGCCTTGGTTTGTTGAGGTGTATAGATGCTAGAGAAGCCACGACTGTCATGACCGAGGTACATTCGGGAGTGTGCGGACCACACATGAGTGGATATGTTCTGGCAAAGAAAATTCTTCGAGCAGGATATTACTGGCTCACTATGGAGCGTGATTATATCGGTTTTGTGCGCAAGTTCCATCAATGTCAGGTACACGGCGATTTGATTCATTCCCCACCATCAGAATTGCACACAATGTCAGCACCATGGCCCTTTGTTGCTTGGGGCATGGACATTATTGGGCCCATTGATCCAGCAGCATCCAATGGGCACAGGTTTATTCTGGTGGCCGTTGATTACTTCACCAAATAGGTTGATGCTAGAACTTTCAAGTCTATAACCAAGAAGGCAGTGGTTGATTTTGTACACTCAAATATCATCTATCAATTTGGAATCCCGAAGGTAATCATCACCGATAATGGTGCTAATCTTAACAGCAATTTGATGAAAGAAGTATGTCAGCAGTTTAAGATTACACATCGCAATTGCACCTCATATCGTCCTAAAGCGAATGGAGCCGTTGAGCCAGCCAACAAGAACATAAAGAAAATACTAAGGAAAATGGTAGAAAGTTCCAGGCAATGGCATGAGAAGTTACCATTTGCGTCATTGGGTTATCGCACTACTGTTCGTACTTTAGTAGGTGCAACTCCTTACTTGTTGGTATATGGCACTGAAGCAGTGATCCCTATAAAAGTTGAAATCCCGTCTCTTCAGATTGTCGCCGAGGCTGAGATTGACGATGATGAGTGGGTCAAAACCTGTTTGGAGTTGTTGAGTTTAATTGATGAAAAAAGATTGGCAGCAGTATGTCATGGCCAATTGTATCAAAAGAGGATGGCAAGAGCGTATAACAAGAAGGTGCGTCCCAGGAGGTTTGAAGTGGGGAAGCAAGTGTTGAAACGGATCTTTCCACATCAGGCTGAAGCAAAAGGCAAATTTTCCCCGAACTGGCAAGGACCGTTCATTGTGACTAGAGTATCGTCCAATGGCGCTTTATGTTTAACAGATATTGAAGAAAAATGCATAGATATGGCGATCAATTCTGATGCGGTCAAGAGATATTATTTATGATTTCTTTAGTATAATCACTGATTGTTTGTACTTGGCATTATCTCGAAGGTTGAAATGACGAAGTCAATTTGTTCTACTATCTAAACACTTTACCCTTTGTTCACCATTTTGAGCCTTATTTATTTTATTTCGTACCCTTTTTTGGAATCAATAACCAAGAAGAAAGGAAAAGAGAAGAAAGAAAAGAAAAAAATACATAAAGAAAAGGAAAATAGAAAAGAAAAATTGTAACAACAAGGAATTCGGGTAAACTACGTTTGACCTAATTCCTCTTAAGGATACGTAGGCAGCTTCATGGCTCGGTCATAGGAAGTAAAACTCAAAAGGTCCCCAAGCAAGAAACTGGGGCAGAAGTTATGCTTGAAATGAGAAAGTTGGTTCCAAAAGTTGTAATTCTAACCCGTTGGATTGGTTTGAACTTTTCGATACCCTTCTCTTTCTAAACCTATCCAAGAACCCATATTAACATCCAAAGAAAGACCTCCCGATCAGTCTTCAAAGGGTTCCAAGTCAAGCAAGTATAGATAATGCATATCAGGGGCAATACTCCGGCTTTAAGCAAGAAAAATGAAAATGAGAGTCTTATTTAGTGAAAACCTGCAAGGGCACTGCAAGGCGACGTAAGCTGAGAGAAGTCCAAAAATGAGAGAGTCTTGTTAGTGAAAACCCGCAAGGGCACTGTAAGGCGATGTAAGTTGAGAGAAGTCTAAAAAAAATAAGAGAGTCTTATTGGTGAAAACCTTCACAGGCACCATAAGGCGACAAGGAACTGAGAAAGGAACGAACAAGTTAAGGTTGTCGGCAGAAATCCGTCGAGGCATCAGGCAGAAAATTGTGAGAATTTTGAGGCAGGAGCAAGACAACTGGAGATTGATTGAATTGAATAGACTGGGTTGATTAATCCGAAATGCACAACATGATCATTGGGGTTGGTTATCCCATTCAGCTAAGTCCTTTTTCTCTTCTCAAACGGTCTTCTAAAGGAAGATTTTGTCTTTTATTCTTATTTTTTGAAATCATCGCATTTCTTTTGGCTAAGGCTTTTACAATAATAAATTGATTCTAACAAACAAGAAGGAATTTCAAAGCTTACTACCAGTTTCCAACATGATACGAAGCAAAGTGTGGCTAGGATAGGCCGACGATAATATGATGAGACGTGAAAGGCGTCATTGGAAATCCAAATGATGAAATGGTCTAAGATTCCGTGAAGGGAATGGGATCAGATAAGAAAGGCTAGAAGTGGAAAGCAACAATTTGGAAGTTTGTGGATAAGGGTTAGTCAGAGGGTCAGAAATTCTCAACCTAGTTCAAGGCAGTCGGACAAAACTAAGTATGGAAAGGAAAGAAGGGAAAACCATCCCCAGCAGGAGCATCACATCCAATCACCATACCCTAAACTGACCAATTTTTTTATTTGTGTTTGAAATAGGAACCGGAAATGTTGTTGATAGCGGAGAAAATTTTCCGCAAAAAGAGAGCAAGTACCAGACAGCCACCAAACTGGGGCAGAAAATTTTCTTTGAGGTGTAAGAGTTTTGAAGTCAGGAGCCCGCCTGGAGAACAGAGGTGTAATTGTTAAAGTTGTGAAGTCAGGAGCCCGCCTGGAGAACAGAGGTGTAATTGTTAAAGTTGTGAAGTCAGGAGCCCGCCTGGAGAATAGAGGTGTAAAGGTTGTGAAGTCAGGAGCCCTCCTGGAGAACAGAGGTGTAATTATTAAAGTTGTGAAGTCAGGAGCTCGCCTGGTGAACAGAGGAGTAATTTTTAGAATTGTAAAGTCAGAAGTCCTCCTGGAGAACAGAGGTGTAATTATTAAAGCTGTGAAGTCAGGAGCCCGCCTGGAGAACAGAGGTGTAATTGTTAAAGTTGTGAAGTCAGGAGCCCGCCTGGAGAACAGAGATGTAATTTTTAGAATTGTGAAGTCAGGAGCCCGCCTGGAGAACAGAGGTGTAATTGTTAAAGTTGTGAAGTCACGAGCCCGCCTGAAGAATAGAGGTAAAATTGTTAAAGTTGTGAAGTCAGGAGCCCACGTGGAGAACAGAGGTGTAATTTTTAGAATTGTAAAGTCACGAGCCTGCATAGAGAACAGAGGTATAATTGTTAAAGTTGTGAAGTCAGGAGCCCGCCTGGAGAATAGAGGTGTAATTGTTAAAGTTGTGAAGTCAGGGGCCCGCCCGGAGAACAGAGGTGTAATTTTTAGAATTGTGAAGTCAAGAGTCTGCCTGGAGAACAGAGGTATAATTGTTAAAGTTGTGAAGTCAGGTGCCCGCCTGGAGAACAGAGGTGTAATTGTTAAAGTTGTGAAGTCGGGAGCCCGCCTGGAGAACAGAGGTGTAATTGTTAAGTTGTTGGAGTCAGGAGCCCGCCTGGAGAACAGAGGTGTAATTGTTAAAGTTGTGAAGTCAGGAGCCCGCCTGGAGAACAGAGGTGTAATTGTTAAAGTTGTGAAGTCAGGAGCCCGCCTGGAGAACAAAGGTGTAATTGCTAAAGTTGTGAAGTCAGGAGCCCGCCTGGAGAACAGAGGTGTAAATTGTTAGAGTTGTGAAGTCAGGTGTCCGCCTGGAGAACAGAGGTGTAATTGCAAAAGTTTTAAAGTCAGGAGCTCGCCTGGAGAACAGAGGTGTAAATTGTTAAAGATTGTTGAAGTCAGGAGCCCGCCTGGAGAACAAAGGGGTATTTTTAAGTTTTGAAGTCAGGAGCCCGCCTGGAGAACAGAGGTGTACTTTTTAAAGTTTTGAAGTCAGGAACCCACTCATATCACAGAGGATCATTTCAAGATGTTGAAGTCAGGAGACCGTCTGGAGAGCGGAGGAATATAATTCAAGTCAAGAGATTGGTGCAAGGCAGCAACAAAGGAATTACTATAAGAGAATACAAGACAACAAGGCAACAAGAAATACAAGAGCAAGTTTGAAGGTCTAGATAGGATTTTGTACTGCATAGACTATAATTTAGTCTAGCTTCTTATTTTCTTTTAGGCGAAATACATAAATGGCCCCTCCAAGTTGTCCACAACGGTCATTTGAACACCTCAACAGACCTATTTATCAAGTAGACACCTCAAGTTATTTTTCAGTGTATCACTTAAACCCTTTAAAGTGATATGGCAAAATGTGTGTAGTACACTCGCCTTGTAGCAAGTGAAACCTTTCAAAAATATGTTTATTTCTTTTTCTTTTTTTAATTTAACTGGTGGCGCCCACTTTTCCTAACCCTTTCTTCTCCAAATCATCCTACCTTCTGCCCAAACAAACCCATCTGCAAATCATCTCAACTTATTCTGCCATTTTCACCGCCTCAGCTTCTCATTCAATCATCCATAAACACTATTCACCACCTAGTTTCAACACTATCTGCCGATGACAACACCACCTGAACATTTTCAGCAACAAAAACTTTTTTTGTTGTAAATTTTCAAAAAATAGTTCTGACAAGATATTACAGAAGCAAAATTAGACATTGGCTCATTTTACACATCATTAGCGAGTGTAACTCACGTTTATGATCTGTTGCACTCGGGTATTTATTTGATCTGGTTAATGGACAATTGAAGTGTCTAAATGGTAAAGGGTTCAATTGAGGTGTTCAAATAACCATTGTGGACAACTTGGACGGGCCATCTATGTATTTCTCCTTTCTTTTAACATGGTGTAATAAGGAGGTCAGCAAATAATAGCAGCGACATCATTAACAATGAAACCACAGCTTCATGGTAGTCCCAGCTACCAAAACTTCCCGAACTACATTTGACCTGATTCCTTTTTAGCCAAGTATATGTAGGAGACCTTTGAAGCAGAGGTTAGGTGAAATCTTTCAAAAAATGTTTCAGATGGAATATTCAAACGGGCAAAAATCGCTCGTATCCGCTCACTTTATCTTTGCACGAAAACTCTTTGTGTTTCCTAGCAAAGAGGGACAGCTGTGAGCACGTGATTTTTGCCTATATAAATCATTCCCATAAAATTCAAAATAAAAATAATTTTTCTTTGTGTGCAATTTTGTGAATTCTTGTTGGTTTTCAGTTATTGTTTGTATTCGTGTGTGTGCATGTCTATTTGATCAATTAATAAAAAATATAAAAATATATAGCATTTGTGTTTAGGATTTAATTTTATAATTTTAGTTAAAAATAAAATGAAGGAAAAACCATAAAATATAATACATACTTTCCGCATTTTATTGTTCAATTGTGTGATTTGGTATTTAAGTGTTTGTGATATTTATTGTTTAAAGATAATTAGTATTTTTAAGTTGATTTAGTTTTATAATTAATCTAGGTTTGTGTATTATTTTATTAGAATTTTTAAAAAATAAAAAGGGAAAGGAAAAGAAATGAGGAAAATCGGATTTGGGCCACTAGTCCCAGCCCAAACCAAATACACCTAAAACACAAACCAAACCAGTCCAAACCTAGCCCCATACACGGTCCAGCCTTGCCTTCACACCAAACGACATTATTTTGGTCACACTCAATCCGGACCGTCGATCTCTTTAGATCGAACGGTCCAGTCTGCCTCCAACATTGAAGAAACGACGTCGTTTCAAGCCTGTTGATCTGAACCGTTCATTTCATTTGATCGAACGGTCCAGTATGATCCCCCGCGCCCCGACCCGTTCCCATCTAAAGACCGATCTAATCTTGATGATAACGAAACGATGTCGTTTCCATTAATGAATTGATCCAAGCCGTTGATCTCATCAGATCGAACGGCCTAGATTCATTCCACCATCTCGTATATATATATATATATATATATATATATATATATATATATATTTCCAAATAGACCCCCCCCCCTCCCGCTCCCCCAAGACAAACCCTACCCTCTCTCATCTCTAACAACTCAGAGACAGGCATGAATCCACTGCCTTACACCGTCACCTTCCGCCCGCCTGAAATCGCTTACGGCGGCGGACGGTGGCCAAACCACTCTAGTTTTACACCATCAATTTACCTTGACCTCCCCATCCCTGATCCACCCTCATTCTCCATCAAATACTAGCCTAGCCTTTCAAATCTTCAAAAAACCAAGCGGTTCCTCCGTCGTGTCCGGCGGCAAGTCCCCTTTTACCTCCACCTTAACACCAAATGCTCCCCTCGACTTCCTCTTGCCCAATCACCAGCCACCTTCCCTCGAATCACCCAAGAACTTGTCGAATATAGATTTGAGAACCTAAACCCTAGCACCGCCACAAGATTCCCCGGTGGTGGTGCCGTCCCAAACCACCACCAGACTAACACCAGACAACCATCACAACCCTTTCTTTCCAAATCCTAGGATAGTTTCCCTCGAACACCCCCAAAATCACACCCCTGAACCACCAACACCTCCCCATCCCTAATCCCATTTCCTTTTTCCTCAAACCCCTCCCAAACCATTTGAATATTAGATCATAGATTTAACCATAGATTCCCAAAAGTTCGAATCAGCGAGGTTTTAAAGGTTTGGGGTTGGAATTGATTTCAGTTGTGTGCTCTCAGTTGAGAACACACGATTGAAGTTTATTCCGACCACAACTTCATAGATTCGTCAAAGTTTCATGTCAAGAACAGTGTCCGTTAGTTTTGGGGAGGTAAGCTTGTTTTCCTTTTCCATTTTTCTTTTGTTTTGTTATTTAGTTGCCTCTGTTTCTTCTCCTTCTTCTTCTTTCTTAATTAATCTAGTTTTTGATGAGGTTATACTTTTAGGTTTTATTTTAATCATTCTATTTGTTTTTAGTTATTAGCTATCTTTTGTGTTTAAGCATCGATATTTGAATTAACCCTAAGGTCAATAGGTTCAATATAATTGAAACCAACATGTTTAATGTTGTTTGATTCCCTGCTAATCTGCCTGTGTAACTGTTCCGAGTATTCAAATAGGTTCTTTTCTTTTCATTGATTAGTTCCTCGCGAAGATCAATTCTGTTTGTTCATATGTGAAGTCTTTTCTGATTTCGTTTCAATATCAAAACTTCTAGGATCAGAAATTGATACCATTTGTGTTGGTCACCTCTTGTTCCTGTTTTAGAGAAATGATGGTTTAAGTCGTATAACATTCAAAGCTGTCAGAAGTATTAATTAAGAAATAGAGGTATAGAGGATAGGTTAGGAAATAAGGGAATAAGGGCTGCTAACAGATGTTAGTGGTGCACCAATTTTAAATAGAAAACATGGAGTCAGTAAGCTTGATTATAAAATAGAAAAGGGTATGGGTAGTGGAAGATTACACTTGTTTAAGTACTTTTAATAAGCTGGAATTCAGAAACAAGCATGGGTAATGAAAAGGGTTAGAGGGTGCATGTGCTAAGGGAATAAAACATGCTGGAAAGTCAGAGAATATGACGGGGGAAATGGTTCTTAATTAAAAGTGGAAATGCATGCCTCTAATGCTCTTAAGAGCTAGAAAGGATTTAAGGGGGATATATAAAATGGAGACCTTAGAGACCTGAGGGAGGCAATTTTTACAGACTCTAAAACCTGAACAAAGAGAGAACCTGAAAAGCGTTGAGTGTCCTGATATACACTCGGATATACAGGAGGCCATACACTTTGCTAGACACTGGTAGAAAGGTTTGGTAAAGATAAGGGTTTAGGGGAGATACACATAGAGAGAGATTCAGGGGATCCATTTTGGAGAGAAATACACTTTTGTTGTTTCATTAGAGTTTGAGTGATCTTTAAATTCTCTTCAAATTCCTGAAACAAATCCTCTAAACTTATATGAGGGTAAAAATGGTTTAAAGCATTCTTGTGATTTCAATAAGCTAAGAGTTTAGAGCTCCTGAAGTTTATTTTAAGTCATTGAAGTTTGGTTTGATGATTGGTGGAGTGTTGTTTACTTAAAACTGATTCCTGGACTAGTCAATATCATTTCCTGGGATTGAAACTGGTTTCAATTTTGCTGCTGATGATGAATCCTTTTATACCGATGCTGTTGTTTTCTTCTGCTGAACCTCCTTTCTTTGTTTTCCATTACTTCCAGGTACACTCTCAAGCCTTATTAATTATGAAGTGGGATATGAGGAAATAACAAATGAAAAGCAGTAAAGTCTTAAGGCATAGTATTAGTTGTTCATGTTTTCAGCTGTGTTTGCTTTATTTCTATGTTTTAATAGTTTAGTTTTATCTGTGTATGTTATAGGACTGTTAAAAATACTACAGCAATATATGTATTTGAATGGTTAAATTTTTAGCTCTAATTTTGTTTTTGAAATGGGTATTCTGGTTAGAGATGATTTGGTATTGAAATAGATGTTAGGATGGATATAAGTTAGAGAAAAATGAATGATGTACATCCTGTCATGTTTAAAATCACTTGAATACATTGTTGTAGGTAGGGGTATACATAGGTCGGGTTGGTTCGGATTTTACAATTATCAGACCAAACCAATTGTGTTGGGTTATTAAATCTAAAGACCAAACAAAACCAATAAAACTCGGATTTTTTGCTCTCGGTTTTTCTCGGGTTTTTGGGTTATTCGGGTTTTTTCGGGTTTGTTTTTCCCGGTAAAATCTTCGTAGAACAAAACATATAAATTGTGCTCAAAATATTTTATCTTTAATCCTAGTAAGATACAATTACATAAAGTATTTTTCAAGAAAATAAGTACAAAATATGAGATATGTCATGGCATTATTCTAAAATATTCAACAATAAAATTAATAAAATTAATAAAATTATGTAATATGAATATTTCTAATTAAAAAGTCATAATAAAAATAAACATAATCTAAAAGTGCTAAATTATGCTAAAATAAGTAGACTAATAAGGGATTATTAATTACATGACTAAACGCTAAAGAATAAATAAAAATAGGTTATGCATTTTTATCTAAATTATTGCAAAAAAAATAAAATCAATACATTCATGTTCGTAGTATTGAATTGAATGTTTTTTGATGGCATTAGTATTGATTTGATTTTGGTTTGGGCTTTTGTCAACATTATTTAATTTACTAATGTTAATGGCTATAAAACTTATTGAAACATTTACAAGTCCTAAGTCCAACCTTGAAATAATACCTTAAAAGGTAATTATGAATCTTTTTAAGAAATATTTATAAATTACATCATAATAAGTATATTTATAGATTAAATATATCTAAAATTTATATATATATAATGCCGGGTTGGTTTGGTTTCGGTTTGACTTTCTTTATTTAAAACCAAACCAAACCAATTATGGTCGGGTTTTTCCTTCCAACACCAAACCAAATCGAACCAAACCATGGTCGGTTTTTTTTCTCGGTTTAACTCGGATTATCGAGTTGGTGCGGTTTGTCGGTTTTCTTTGTACACCCCTAGTTGTAGGCAGAGTTGATTGTCAAATGAGATGCATGATAAAGTTAGTCTATGAGCATACTCCCTGTTTTGTTATTAGCTCAAATATGGTCTGCCTTTAAGTCATTTGTAAAAGGGGCGTTGCAATCTGATGGTATTTTCAGTTGGATTTACCTCGTTTATAATCATTTGGGCCTGGTTGGCCTCGTTTGGCCTAAGTCATGAGAATCACATTTATATTTAGTGAAATACAAGTTTGCAATTGATATGCCCAGCCCGAATCTTAGCTAAGCCCTATTAAACAACGCAAAATAATTAGTACCATCGCAAATTAATATAGAAACTTTTAAATAGAATAATTCAAAAACAAAATGTAACATCAGCCGTTTATTGAGTTGCAACCTCTTATTGGTTCTAAAGAGTATATAATCTTCTTTATTAGCAAAGTTAGCTAAGTCACACCATGTATTCCAATAATGTATAACTCATAGCATGCTTTAAGCAGAGTGCATTTGTTAAATTCTCTTATGTTTCGTACTGTTGTTTAAATGGTTCTTTGAATTAGTTTTAGAATAAATCGAGGTGCGCTGTGCCGAATAAATTTACAATTGTACGGCCCTCGCTTTAATTAATCTTGTTTATCCTTAGAAATCGAGTAAGCCATTTAGCAAATTCCATGGCCCTCGCAAAGTGCAAACGCGCAGTTGCTTTAGGTGTGTATTTTAATAATCTACCTTCGTAAACTCGGGTGCACATTTATGTGACCCAAATCCAAATCTCAACTATGTTAAAATATGGCAAAAACCATGGGTGCATTTATGTGACGTGGTTCGAGACGTGTTTTAATAGTGTTGCAATTTTCTCTAAAAAAAAGAATAAAAGCAATTAAAAGTTAAAATTTGCACATAGGTTTATAATTGGTTAAAAATCAGATAATCTAAGCCAAATATGACAGTTGAGCGACCGTGCTAGAACCACGGAACTCGGGAATGCCTAACACCTTCTCCCAGATTAACAGAATTCCTTACTCGGATTTCTGGTGCACGGACTGTTAAACAGAGTCATTCTTTTCCTCGATTCGGGATTTGAACCGGTGACTTGGGACACCATAAATCTCCCAAGTGGCGACTCTGAATTCTTTAATAAATGAATCCCATTTCGATTGTCCTTTAATTGGAAAACTCCCTTTATTATACCCTCTTCGGGGGGTGTAGTGAAAAAGGAGGTGTGACAACTCTGGCGACTCTGGTGGGGACCTAACCTAGAACCACTAGTTCAGGGTTAGAAATTCAAGCTTAGAATACTTGTTATATTTGGCTTTATTTATTATCTGGCTTTATTCACATGTTTGGAACTAATGTGCTAATATATTTTTTTACCACTTTGATATTACGTGAATTGTATATATAAACAGTTACAAAACCCTTCTTTTCTTATCGTCGGGGATGTGCTCGCTGGTCGAGACTCCCTATTCTGTTAGTGTCATACCTTTAAATAAGAAAAGAGGCTCGGATAAGTTACTAAGCCGGACGATCTTACGGGTCCCCGGTACGTAGCCCCCTCTTCGACTCGAGTTGTCCGCTCGGGTACACAGTCTATAACAAATACTTAGGTCTTAAACCTAGAATAACGCAGCCTCATGCCAGATCCCTAGTAGGAATGTTTGTTTGCATCATGTGCATTTGACTTTGGAGGTTCAACATAGGGGTTGGATCTGTCTAGGACAGGTGTACCCAAAATTGAAAAAGACTATCCTGATGCATTTTACATACTGCTTGTGCATTTATTTACTTCGGACTTGCATGCTGACCAGCTTTCGAATATTTGAAAATAAAAATGAGGGTTAAAGAGAGATAATTACCTATTTTTTTTAAAAAAAATAATGTCCAAATAATACTGAATCTCTGCCTAAATTGGTTGGGAAAAAGAGAGGAAAAATGAAAAATATGTTTGTTTTTAAGATTAGTTTGTTTTATTTGCCAATGAAAAGAAAAAAAAAGAGTGTAGTTTTCAAAATAGTTTGTTTTATAGGCCTGAACTACGTTAGTTTGATTGTCACCGGATGTGAGATACGTAGGCAACTCCCATCGGGTCCAACTTCCCCTTTTGCAAAAATAGCCTAAAAATAACAAAAAGTTTTTATGTTGCCCTAAATAAGTTAGGTGACGCCGTTGTTGTCGAAACAGCCGAATGTTCCCGAAAGGGACGCCGGAGGGCTGATTTTGCATAAACAGCCACCTTTGGTCTTTTTCAATTTTTTGACCAGCTAGCGGACACAGCCTTAAAATCTTCCTTCGGAAATGCTGAAAGGCCGTATCCGCAAAACTGGGCTTTCGAATTAAAAATATGAAAAAACAAGGGTCAATTTTAATTTTTTGAGTCACATAGAATAAAATCATGACTGTTTCACTTAATCACCTTAACAAATGTGCAAGATGAGCACAGTCCAAAATAAACCTTTCCATTTCATAAGCAAGATCCCTTTGGAGTTGTGGTTGTGGTGGAATGATTTAGGTGGAGAAGGGCAAGACGAGGTCAAGAAATATTTGGGGGGCCTTCCCGGGTTGTTAGAGATTATACCTAGGGGAGACGTCATAAGGGCATTGGTCACATGCTGGGACCCAGCGCACAATGTATTCCACTTTTCAAATTTTGAACTCACTCCGACCCTAGAAGAAATGGCCGGGTACATTGGGAATGTTGAGCTTTCTCTAAGAAACAAGTATTTGGTTGCTCCGAGAACCATAGTCGTGCACAGATTCTTAGACTCGCTAAAAATAAGCAGGGGGTACACAACCCGGACTTGGAAGCTAGGTTTTGTACTTTATCATTCATATACAACAGATATGGTCGTATAGGAGGGTTCAACAAGCCGGAGAATAAAATCTGCAGCAAAGGAAATCGCCTTAAATGGGAAGAGCATAGATGTTTCGCTTTTATGGTAGCTTTCCTGGGACTCCTGGTGTTCCCAAGGAAAGACGATAATATCGACATAAAGATAGAACGAGTCGTCAGCACTTTGCTCACCCAAGCCAATAGCACACTCGCGCCTATATAGTAGCTGAGATTTTCCGTGCTCTCACAATCTGCAAAGCCGGGGGAGACTTCTTTGAAGGGTGCAATCTGTTGTTGCAAATGGGAATGACCGAACACCTGTTCCACCGTCCCCAGTTCATAAGCTATAGGTCAATAGAGAAAACTTGTATAGAGGAATTTTATACAAGTATTAAAGGGATCAGCCTGCTTGAAGGGGTCGTATGATGGATATCTTACTTTTGGTCCCTCACTGCTAGCCAAGTAGAATGGACGCTGGGATGGTTGCCTGTGGACGAGATCATATACATGCCAGCAACGGGGCATCACTTCCTTCTGATGGGTCTTAGGAGCATCCAGCCTTATTCCCCGTATCGGGTTTTGAGACAGCTTGGAAGGTGCCAGATAGTGCCAAAAGACGCAGATCTCAGTATCCAGGTAGTTGAGATTAGACCGGATGGCCAGTTCCTTGAAGTAACAGTTCGCAAAATCTGGAACGAATGTCAAATCCTAACAGCAAATACTTGTGTACGGGATCAGGCCAAAGGTGAAGTGTCGTCGGGATACCTTGCTTGGTACAAAAGAGACATTGAGTTCGAGAGGCCAGCCAAAAGGCCCCATATCCAAGATTTTGTCAAATCATCACAGGAACAATGGGACTGGTTGGCTAAAGAACGCGAATACAGGGCTAGAATAGGAAAAATGGAGAAGCAAGCCATGGATCTGCAATTTGAAAAGGATGTTCAAGCCGCTGCGGATGATAGGGAAAAGAAGAAGCTAATCCAAGAAAATGAGGCACTTAAAGCTCAGGTCCGAAAAATGAGAATAGCTGTTAAAAACCAGAAAGGAGCCGGGCTGACCGAAAACTCATAAACGAATTAAAAGGGAAAGCCCGCGAATACTAGGAGGACTTGGGGAGATCTGAAGATATCTTGGCAAGGATTTGGGCCAGATGGGCAAAGGGCACGAAAGAGCGAGCATTTTATATGTAGCACATGAAGAGAGATTATGAGGGAAGCGTCACTATCCTGAGAGGAACAATAGCCACTCTCGAAGATAGGGTATTCAGGCAAGCTAGAGCTTACAGAGCAGATAGGAAACGTTGTTACGTCCTGATGGCACGGATGGAGGAACAAATGCATAAGTTTCAAGATCAACTCCTTCATAATTCTCGAGTGCTGGAAACCCGGGATCAACATATAGGGTGGCTGCTGCGGGAAAAGAAAAAGATTAGAGAAGAGGTCGCAAACATCGCACATTATATTATTGCAAAATGCCGAGCGTGCGAGAACATGACCCGTATCACCTTTTTTGCGGCAGTGTTGACATTTGTCCGGCAGATAATGAGCGATTTGGATAGGCTCCAAAGGGATCTCACACAAAGGCCCACGGCAAGGCTGAATGATGCCTCGCGGGCCCCAGGAAATTTTAAAGCATTAATGTATTCTTAATCTTTGTTTTGAGTCTGTATTTTTATATAAAGTTTGTAAGTCGGTTTATTTTCAAGTTTGCTTTGTTGTCCTTTCAACGTTTGTAACTTCTTCAAAGTGTTATAGTAAGAGCAGTAGCTTTTTCTGAAAAAGATTTTGCTACGTACTTTTGCATCGGCCAGAACTACGCACGGTATGATTCATGCGGGGACATGATACGTAGGAAATTCACATAAGATTCGACCACCACTAAGAGAAGAAAAAAAAAAGTAAAATAAGGGAAAAGTTTGAGGGATATTGTGAAAAGCCGGAATGACGCACGCAACTGAAGCAAATACATGATAGAAATGGTTAAACTGCCTAGGTGCATCTCATCCCAACGTGCGATTGCATATATGTCAAATCTAAAAACTAACGAGTTTGTTGCTTGTCCAGAGAATCCAAGCAGTTAGTTTACCTAAAGCGTACTGGCATATTACCATTATCAAACTAGATCAAAGTGACCGATACCAGTAATCATGTCTAGCCCCGATAGAGAAGGAAGCGCTGAGGGTAGAAGAGGTAGACGTGAAGATGAGATATATAAATTGAAACAGAAAATGGTTGAGATGTACCAGGCCTGGACGAAGGGTCAGCCACCACCAGCCTATCCTGCTAACCCTACTTTCCTCCCAATACCCACCTAGTCTCTGGAACAGCTTGTTTCGAATTTATCCCCAAATTTTCAACATCATCAGGGAACCACCTCCCAAATACCACAAATCCCAAAAATAGTTCCATACCCTCCACCAATTACCCCTGTCTTTGTGGCACCTGCACCAGCCCCACTCCACAGGTCTTCCAGTGAGCCTGTGTTCCAAACCCAGGATAATCAATATTACCCTACCGAACCCACCTTCAAAGCACCTAAACCATACCTTTACCATCCTCAACCTGGTATCTCTGTAGAACCTGAAAAGCAAACTAAGAACCCGGAGCAGGAAGAAATGTTTCGAAAAGTAAAAAGCCTGGAGCAATCTTTCAGGAATATGCAAGGTTTGGGCGGCCAAGTCAGTGTGGCGTATAAGGATTTATGTTTTTTCCTAGATGTTCAGCTACCAACAGGATTCAAGATGCCTAAGTTCGATCTCTATGACGGGCATGGCAATTCGGTGCACATTTGCGAGGATTTTACAGCAAAATGAGAGGGGCAGGTGGAAAGGATGAGTTACTGATAGCATACTTTAGTAAGAGTTTGAGCGGGTCTGCATTAGAATGGTATACGCGGTAGGACCATGGTAGGTGGTGCACCTGGGATGATTTGGCACAAGCATTCGCCGGCCACTTCCAGTACAATCTACAAATCATTCCTGATCGTCTGTCATTGATAAAATTGGAGAAAAAACCAGGAGAAAGTTTCAGAGAGTACAGTTTCCGTTGGAGGGAAGAAGCTGCGAGGGTCGACCCTCCGATGAAAGAGGGAGAGATGGTTGATTACTTTTTGCAAGCATTGAAGCTGACTTATTTTGGTCACTTGGTAACGGCGATTGGCAAGTCTTTCAATGAGGTTATGAAAATGGGCGGCATGATCAAGGAAGGACTTAAGTCCCACAAGATCCTGAGTTACTCAACGATCAAAGCAACCACTCAAGCTATCCAGAGAGGCACCGAGGGTGTGCTTGGGAAGAAGAAGAAAGAAGATGTTGCGACGATCGAGTTAAGAGCTTGGCCCCGAAGCCCGTCATCTTACTATAACCATCCTCCACTCTACCCTCAAACTTACACCCACACTCCATATAGCCCACCCGAATACTACTACCCACATCCCGAAGCTCCCTTTTCTGTCCACCACGCCCAAGCATACAGCCAACCTCCGACTCACAACGAATGGCGTGCTCCCGCTCCACAGAATAGAAACCCTACTGGTCAAAATTTCTGACCTAATCCGGCATTCAGGGGTGACAGGGCACAAAAGAAGAAAACATTCACTCCACTGGGGGGATAATATGCCAGTCTATTCCACATGTTTTAATTCTACACTTAGATACCTTGCCTATAATATCTGCTTTCCAGTTCTGCATGTTTAATTTCACACTTAGAGATCATTCCTATAGGGTCTAATGACTATAATCATACATCATTCCCATAAGTTAAAATCATGTTCTAAACTAGATGTCATGACTATAGGGTTAATATCAATATAGAAATCATGCCTATAGGAATCTCATTGTGATCAAATAAATCCTGCCTACTCCACCTCATTAGATACCATGCCTATAAGACCAAATCAGCTTTAATATTAGACACCATGTCTGTAGGAATTAAAATCAACAACAACAAAGGTTATAACCTGAAACCATTTTAGTTAAAAATCAGTTTGACTCGTACTGCTTTAAATCAATTTAAACAACTTAGTCCTGTCATTAATGCGGTTTAGAAAGCATGCTTATAGGATCCAATTTGCCCATTTAAAATTATTATTGCTTTGCCATTTTTGAATCAGTAATAGACATCATGCTCATAGGGTATCATCAATACACATTTAGGCAAGCCTTAGGTAATAACGATCAAATTAAATCTACCTTTGCTTAATTAGCAACTGCTACAACCAGCAGGCATGCCTGATTCGGACTTCTTATCTGAGTTATGCAATAAATTGGTTTGCTTCAACAACTAAAACTCCCCTATCTTTGTACTTTAAATTCTAGCCGTATATGTGTTTTAAGTCATGCTATTTATGTGCTTTACTTGAGGAGGTATATCTGAGCCTCTTATTTGTTTTACATGTCTCCCCTAATATGTAGTCCTATGTGTTTTGAATGTCGCCTTAGTCTTTTTACTTTTAAAACCCAAGAATCGGCCTAAAATCCTCCCTCTTATAGAAATAGTAGTCTTAAATCCTCTGTGACTGATAGGAATGGGACGGGTAATACATGAAATAGAGGTCAAGACCGATCCGCACTTTTAATACCTTAACGGGGCGGGAAGAGTAGATATGGATATGATGATCGGTGCGCTAATACCATGTGTAGCCCCTCTTTCGAGAAGTGATTACCGGGTATTGCATTGATGGGATCCATATTACAAATAAACCTAGGACCCCTTTGTATTCGTTAGCATGTTTAGTTATAACTCTTTCAAAACTTTGTTTTATTTTTATCATTTCCAAACACTTGTGTATTCAAAATCTCCTCCTATTTGAGCCTTATTTGTTTACTTGTTAATTCCACAAATTCACAAAGAACGGCCTGGCCAGGAACCATACTAGTGGATCCTGAGGGGTGCCTAACAGCTTCCCCTTAGGATAATTTCAAGCCCTTAGCCTATCTCTGGTTATCAAAAAATGTAGTTGTATTTGAACCCCATAGGTGTCCTAATGCACCTTAAAATCGTTAGATGGCGACTCTTCAAAATTGCAAACCCTTTCCCAAATGGAAAGAGTTGTCTTAACCGGATGTCATAAACCCAATTTCACAAGAAAAAGGGGGCACGACAGACATTACCAAGAACTCATAACGCCCGTACCGAGTGCGGAAAGCTGTCTTAGGGACATCGGATGCCCTAATCCTCAACTGATGGTAGCCAGATCTCAAGTCGATCTTAGAAAACACTTCGGCACCCTGAAGCTGGTCTAAAAAATCATCAATACTCGGTAGTGGGTACTTATTCTTTATTGTGACCTTCTTAAGTTGCTGATAATCTATACATATCCTCATCGATCCGTCCTTCTTCTTAACAAACAACACTGGCGCACCCCAAGGAGAGTCACTAGGTCTAATAAAGCCCTTATCAAGCAAGTCTTGCAACTGCTCCTTCAATTCTTTCAACTCAGGCGGGGCCATACGATATGGCGAAATAGAAATGGGCTGAGTGCCCGTATTCAAATCAATGCAAAAGTCAATATCCCCTGTCGGGTGGCATCCCCGGGAGGTCTAAAGGAATACCTCAGGAAACTCACAAACAATAGGCACAGAATCCGTAAAAGGAACCTCGGCACTAGAATCACGAACATACGTCAAATAGGCCAAACATCCCTTATCAACCATACGCCGAGCCTTCATATATGAGATACCCTACAAGTGGAATGACTAGGAGTCTCTCTCCACTCTAAACGAGGTAGACACGGCAATGCTAAGGTCACAATCTTGGCATGAAAGTCCAAGATAACGTGGTAAGGTGATAACTAGTCCACCCCTAATATGACATCAAATTCAACCATATCCAAAAGTAATAGATCTACTCGGGTCTCAAGATCCCCAATCACAAAAATACATGAACGATGGACACGATATATCATAATAGAATCACCTATCGGTGTAGACACATATATAGGAGCACTCAAGGAATCACTAGGCATGACCACATACAGTGCAAAATAAGATGACATATAAGAGTATGTAGATCCTGGATCAAATAGGACTAAGCATCTCTACTACAAACTAGAACATTACCTGCAATAACTGCATCGGAGGCCTCAGCCTCAGGCTTGGCTGGAAGAGTATAACATCGGGTCTGGTCCTTACCACTTTGAATGATATCTATGGGACGGCCTCCTGCTAACTGGCCTCCACATCTAACGACCTGAGAGTTGCTCGGTGCTTGAGGGCAAAATCTAAAAATATGCCTCGTGTCGCCACAAGTATAACAAGCCCTCGACTGCTAGGACTGATGACCCTGAAAATTTTAGAGCGGAGGTACACTGATAGGAGCTGGCGATGCACTGTAGGGAAGCTGATCAGAATACTGCATATAAGAACCACGGCAACCTGGAGCACCATGAGAAGCCTGTAGTGCTAAATGAAACAGCCTGGAAGGTGTGATGACCCGACCCGTTGTCACGTGAGTTACCACCCTGTTTCCCCCATATTATGTTGCTCTATGTTTCAATATCAGTATTTGAGTTGCTCGGATATAATTGAATTAGTTTTAGTTGGAAGTGAGGCACTTAGCCTCTTAGAAAGAAGCTTGTTTTCAACCGGAAGTTGACTATATAGTTAGAAGGCTCGGATGTGAATTTTGGTAATTTGGTTAGCTTCAGGTGATGATTTGTGACTTAGGAGTGTGATCGAAATTGAGTTTGGAGGCTCGGTATAGAATTAGACTTGAATTGGCGAAGTTAGCATTTTGGCGATATCCGGTTGATAGGTGAGATTTTGATCCGAGGGTCAGAATGGAATTCCGAGAGTTGTAGTAGCTCCATTAGGTGATTTTGGATATGTGTGCAAAGTTTCAGGCCATTCGGAGGTGGTTAGGTTGGGTTTTTGATCGAATATGCAATTCGGAGGTGGTTAGGTTGGGGTTTTGATCGAATATGCAATTTGGAAGTTTTTAAGAAACTTAGGCTTTGATTTGAGGATAATTGAGGATTTTGATGTTAACAATAGCATTTTGATGTTTCAGGCGAGTTTGAATAAGGTTTGGTTGAGGTCCCGGGGGCCTCGGGGTGAGATCGGGTGTTAAAAACGAGAAGTTTTGAGTTGGGCTTCAGGTTTGTATTATTGATTCTGTTGTTTCCGCATCTGCGGAAAAGAGACCGCATAAGCGGTTCCGCAGATGCAGCTAAGGGGTCGCAGAAGCGTTCTCTGGGGAGGCTTGGCTTTCCGTAAAAGCGGACAAGGCATCGCATAAGCGGGTTCCACAGAAGCGGTTTTGGACAGCATAAGCGGTCCCAGGTGAGTTAAGTGAGACCGCATAAGCGGTCGTTTAGTCGCAAACTTGGTGATTGCAGGTGCGGTATAATAACCGCAGAAGCGGAAATCGACCTGGGTTTAAGTGAACAGTGTTTCACAAATTGAAAAAGAAGGAAAATATTTTGGACTTCGGCTTAGGCGATTCTTGGGCGATTTTGGAGAGAATTCGAAAGGGTTTCATCAGGTATGAACTATTGGACTCGAATTATGTTTATATAGTGTAAAATCATGGATTAAACACTGAAATTCAAGGAAATTAATGGTTAAAAATGGAGGTTAGGGCTTGAGTTTTTGATATTTTAAATTGGGATTTGATAGGTCATTTTGAGCTCGGATTTGGGAGTTCTTGGTATGTATGGACTCGTGGCAAGAAGAGGAATCCGGTAATGTGAGTTTTAAAATTTTTCGAGAAGTGGGCCTGGAGCTCGGGTTTTGCTAGTTTCGAGATTTCTACTATTTCTCGATTGTTTTCGATTGGGTATTGTCCCTTTAGCATATTGTAATGTATTCGCTCTGATTTTGGTTAGATTCGATGCGCGTGGAGGCTAATTTGAGGGGCAAAGGTGTCGCGACAGAGGAATTTCACCGGTTCGAGGTGAGTAATACTTGTAAATGATATCCTGAGGGTTTGAAACCCCGGATTTGCACATCATAGTGCTGTATTGTAGTGACTTGCACGCTAGGTATGAGCGTGGGGTAGAGCACCATTAGGGATTGTGACTTGGTCCGTCCCGGTTGTTGATTTTACTGCGTGATTGACTGAAACCTACTTGATGCTATCATGATTTGGGCTGATTGCCATGTTTTGGGCTTCGTGCCGATTATTTGAATCCTTCAGGGATTGATATCACTGTTTTTGCATTACTTTGCATATTATTTGATCTCGGTCCAAGGTTTTAAATACTGTTTTGCAAACTCAGCCATCTTTCTAAGATTTGAAAACTTAAATGATATTTTACTAATGTTCGGAACTGAGGATTATTATTTGAATATTGCCCTAGTGGCTATGTGCATTTCTGGACTGAAGATGGATTGGGTTGCACGCCGCAACGGTGTGATATTGATATTGTGCTTGGGCTGTAGGAGCCCCTCCGGAGTATGAACCCCCACAGTGAGCGCGGGTACCCAAATGGATCGGGCTATACGCTGCTACGGTCATATGTATTGCATTGCATTCATGCATTGGTTCCTATTTGTACTATGTGGCATGACATTCAGCACTCTCATATCATTGGAATTCATGCTATTTCTTGCACTGTTACCAGATGCCCTGGTGTTATTTGTAATGGAGTGTTAAGCTCGAGGGGCTGACTTATGTGCGGACTTGCACTATATCATATGCATTCAATTGCTTGATTAATGGGAAAAGGGATATTTACTAAAGAGGTTTTTAACTGAGCCAGATGTTTATCTAAAGTATTTTCATGGAATTACTGCTTTCTCAAGGGTCTTTCTGTCCTATATAGCATGGTGGAGTGCTTTACGTGTTTTCTTACTGCTCAGTTATTATTTACTCTTATTACTCATTGAGTTGGAGTACTCACTTTACTCTCTGCACCTCATGTGCAGTTGCAGGTATTGTTCACCCAGTAGCGGGTTTTGAGATGATTGAAGGTATCACTCCTGTAGTTGAGCAAGGTGACCGCCAGCGTTCGCGGCACCGGATTTCATTTTTTGATTTCAGATTTCATTTTGTATATTATTATTGTCCCAGTAGTGGTGTTCAGTCTTCTTTAGATGCTTGTGATACCCCGGTCGGGTTGTGTTGGGTTGTAGATATTGATTATTATTGTTATTAGGTTGCATTTATCTATTCCTTTATGTTTAACAATATTGAAAGGGGCGTCGTTGTTCTGTTGGCTGGCCTTGTCTTCACGAGAGGCGCCATCACAACCGGGTTTGGAAATTGGGTCGTGACAAGTTGGTATCAGAGCCTGGTTACTAGGTCTCACGAGTCATGAGCAGGTTTAGTAGAGTCTCGCGGATCAGTAAGGAGACGTCTATATTTATCCTCGAGAGGCTGCAGAACCTTTAGGAAAACATCACTTTCTTGGAATTCTTATCGTGCGCACTTGATTCAGCTTGAGATATAACTCTTGAAATTCCTTCCACACGTTTGTATGCGTACATGAGCGCTCAGTATTGTATGTGCCTTGATGGCTTGTGATTCCCCGATCAAGGGGCGAGATGTGACCCCGTGATTTCGATGTTGGGCCAGTCTGGAGGACTTGAGGCCGGATCTTGCCTATGGCTTAAGCACTGAGGTGCTGATTGTGTGAGCAAGTGTTTTGAACTTATATGTTCGGTATTGTCGCTATTAGCCGGAATGGCGGTTTGGTATTTATGTGATGAGTATGTTAGTACTGTGAGATGTAATTATATGACTTTATAGTGATGAAGAAGTCTGCTGGATAATAGATGAACTGTTAAGTGATTCATTTCCTATTGTGGTTTGATGTGTAGCTCGAATATGGGCGCGTGAAGAATATTTTCGTATCTCCTAGTTGGGAAGTGAAGTGCATTGCATGTGGAGGTATGATTTCAGACTCAGGTAGACTAATGACTGTGTAACGTATATGATGGTGGAAGGTGTGCTGAAATACTAAACTGAGGCAAAGCAGGTGGGTTATCTCCTGCGGAATGTTCTTAAGGGGTACGATTCTTATGTATATTGTTAGAAGATCTCATGTGTAATTGAAAGGTACGTGTTGTAATTTGAAAATTTGGGTCGCTTCAGAGAGTGGACTCAGCTGATGTGGGGATGAATGCGAGGTTTGTAGAGGATTTCAGTATCCGAGGATCTGTGTTTTCATAAACTAGTAGATGATTTGAGTTTAATCTAACTATAATATTGTGGCATCATTAGGGTAAAAGTATTATGGGTTATTAAATGTGTCCTGATAGATCGCTTTGAGCCAAGTTGAGGAGGTTGCTGTTGATTAGTTGATCACACGGTTATGTGCTATGTTGTTTCCGTTTCGAGGTATGCTGGCGGATCAGTCCTGGTTGCAGAAAATGAGTTGAGGATGGCACGAGTGAAGCAAATTTTGATAAAGGTTATATGGTGCTTCGTAGATGTGAGGAAATAATAGGATGTCTTGAGATGTTATTGATAAAGAATGCTCAGTGTATAGACAAGGAAGATGTTCGTTTGTATTGGAATGAGATCATATCCTACGGTGTCAGAGTGCTAATAAGGCACAAGTAGTTCTGTTCGTTAAGTCAGATAATTTATAGTTGTGTAAGAGTGAATGACGCTCGAGAATGGTTTTATTTTGTCCAAGATTTGGCATGTAATAATCAGGTGTCTTAAGGTTGGGGATGTGGCTAGGGACTGTGTTTTCATTAGGAAAGGATCAAGACTTGTGGTATTTTATGTTAATTATGGGATTCTATGTATCAGTATTTGGAAAGTAATGGTAACAAATTTCAGATTCGCAAGAAGTTCTTCAAGTAAAGTATTCTGGAACGTGGTATTTCTGGGAAGCATTGGGAGAGTATTCGGTGGCCTATGGGGCTTAGACAGTGTGCTCTTATGTTCGAATCTCCTGTGGTGAGCCTAGATTGAGGCATTGTGAGGCTACAGCGAGGGAGAAAAATCAAGTGGATGATGAAAAAAAAAGAGAAATTTGACAGACGGAATAGCTTGATAATAGGCCGAATCGGTATGGTAAGGGTATGATTAATTCCTTGTATGTGTTCGAAGTAATGGGCTTTTACAGGCAATTTGCAGCAATGCTCTTGGGTTTTGACGGCTTTCTCAGCTTGGTTTAGATAGAAGGATTCAGTCCTGGTAGTTTAGCTTGTACAAATGGAGTTGGCAGAGATGTCCTTGTTGGGTTTTACCGTGGTTTGTAGATGAGTATATTTCCTATGGGTATGCGAAGCATGGAGTGTGTAATGATTTTTCTTCTAAATGGGATCAATGAAAGTTCTTGACTAGTTGAGCGCGTCGATGTCTGCAGTGCGGAAAGGAGATAAAAGTCCTCATGTTATCCTAGTGTGGTATGGTATATGTGATATGTTGTGGAGGATTGGGATTTGTGTGTGTAAGGCTCGGTTAAGTTTGGAATGGAAAGTCATTAAATTCTTAAGCAGCATGGGTAGCTGCAGGTGATTTAAGAATCGATCTTCAGATGATTAGGGTGAATTATCCTCATATGACTAAGGAAATGGTGTTGCTAATCATAGTGATTTGACGAGGGTTCTCATGTTCAGGCTATGTACTGGTTGTGGATAGTGTGTATTGGTACCGTTAGCGGCTATTGGGGGTTTGGAAGCCCGAGTGGATCTTTCTTTGCTTGGTATATTAGATTCTAGATATGATATTGGGGTGTAGACTGATTGTCTTAGTGTTGGGTTATTCTAGACAATTGGGCCATGGGTTATGTCGGAAAATGCCACAGGTTGCATGGCGAGTGCATCGGACTATGTTCTAGTTGAATGGTTGTGTTCCAAGGACCAGCGGACGGCTGGGAAGGATTGCTTTCCTTAATTAGGCCTTTGTGCGCATGTCAGTATAGAGGTTTCTACCATTGATTCAGTTCCGGTATTGAAGGACTTTTCGGATGCGTTCCTTGTGGCCGGGCATGTCGTCGGGCGAGATTGTAGATTTCGGCATTTATTTGGCGCCGGGCACCATATCGTACGGCTCTGGCAGGAGTTATAAAAGTGGAAGGAGCGGCTTCGGGCTTCTTGGTATTGAGTTCGTTGGCAGGCCGATGTAGCTACGTATTCAGATTGAGATAGCTTGGTTAGTCCCGAATTGTATTGTTGAAGGATAGGTTAAATCTATCATTATTGAGCTTGTTAGTGATCTGGGGAGATCTATGAGTTGCTTTTTCGGTGCTGTGAGGCGTTATGATTTTCGGACTGTGGGCACATATAGTGCGGTGCTATCGAGATTCATAATGGAAGTTGAGTTTTGTAGCTTGCAACGCTATAAGTAGATATCATTATGCACTCAGTATGCTTACGATCGATGCTCAGTATTTTGTTATAATGAGCAAATTTGGCTCGATATGCATCTCCCTATGTGAGATATTTGTGTGGATCGGGTGGCACGCCACCACGGGTATGTTATCTGGATCGGGTTACACGCCGCAACAGTGTGATGTTGAGAATAGTTTTCCATATTTTACTTGGTATGTCTTGCTTCTTGGGTTCTGAGGAAAGTCTGTATCGGGTGTTGCTCGGTGAATGGCGCATCGGTTGTGTCCTTTCAGGATTGAATGGTGTATATTACTTGCTTCACCGTGTGTGTGATGGATTGCTTGGTTTCAGACATCAATCTGTGTGTGGCTGTCTATTTTGAGCGTAGCAACTTGAGGTGCTTCATGTGTAACGGTGTTTGGATAAGATAGCGCATTGTAGCGAGGCTACGTGGAGATTAGACCCTTCGGGGTAGATTCAGGTATTCTATTTCTATGATGTGGGACGGGGTCCCAGCCTTGTGTTGTGATGGTACTGAGAAGTTTGACTTACAGCTTTTTGTTTGAGTCATTTGTCATAAATTGAGTATGTTCAGATCGCCCTTCATTGGTGCATGGATTATGCAAGTTGTGGCTTAGGCCTGTGATGAGGTGTCATATCACCAGAGTGGTGCGTTGGGTTCGAGGTGATCGTGGGAATCATTAATGAACACGAACAAATTTGATTACTGCTTGTTGCAAGAATAATATCGAGGTTCGGTTCGGAAATCTGTTGTGGCATTAGTCAACAAGGTAGTGGCTTCATGTATGGGTGGCCTGAGGAATGGTTACGGTTTATCGCATGTTTTATTTATCGTTGGCAGTATATGAAAGTGATGGAATAAGACTTTAGCTTATAAGAGGTTCCTATCGGTAATTGAGTATTATGGGCAACTGCTGTGAATAGAGACTATCGTTTCGAGTGTTGGATTGTGTGGTATATCATATGATTTCACCTGGGGTTGCAGGTATGGTTTATTACAACTGGTTCGGGTCTATTCTAAATATATACGTGAGGTTCTGATCTTGGGTACGATTTCGTAAAGTGCAATGTGGTTCTACGGTTATGGTCTAGATGGATTGGAAAATTTTAGCTGTGAAGTGTTATCGGACCTATATGAGATAGGGTGACGTAGAATCACCCCTGGGTATGCTTGGTAAAGTCATTCAACTATTGGTTGGCTTCTAGGACAACTCTAAATAAGCTCGAGGATGAGCGATTGTTTAAGTTAGGGAGGATGTGACGACCCGACCCGTTGTCACGTGAGTTACCACCCCGTTTCCCCCATATTATATTGCTCTATGTTTCAATATCAGTATTTGAGTTGCTCGGATAGAATTGAATTGGTTTTAGTTAGAAATGAGGCACATAGCCTCTTAGAAGGAAGCTTGTTTTGGAAAAGTCAACCGGAAGTTGACTATATAGTTAGAAGGCTCGGATGTGAATTCCGATGATTTGGTTAGATTCGGGGGATGATTTGTGACTTAGGAGTACGATCGGAATTGAGTTTGGAGGCTCGGTGTAGAATTAGGCTTGAATTGGCGAAGTTAGCATTTTGGCGATATCCGGTTGATAGGTGAGATTTTAATCTGAGGGTCAGAATGGAATTCCGAGAGTTGCAGTAGCTCTGTTAGGTGATTTTGGATATGTATGCAAAGTTTTAGGCCATTCGGAGGTGGTTAGGTTGGGTTTTTAATCGAATGTGCAATTCAGAAGTTTTTAAGAAACTTAGGCTTTGATTTGAGGATAATTGAGGATTTTGATGTTAACGATAGTGTTTTGATGTTTCGAGCGAGTTTGAATAAGGTAATAGATCATGTCTGTGCTTTTGGTTGAGGTCCCGGGGGCCTCGGGGTGAGATCGGGTGTTAAAAATGAGAAGTATTGAGTTTGGCTTCAGGTTTGTATTGTTGGTTCTGTTGTTTCCGCATCTGCGGAAAAGGGACCACATAAGCGATTCCACCGATGCGGCTAAGGGGTTGCAGAAGCGGTTCTCTGGGGAGGCTTGGCTTTCCGCAAAAGCAGACAAGGCTTTTCATAAGCGGACAAGGCTTCGCATAAGCGGGTTCCACAGAAGCGGTTTTGGACCACATAAGCGGTCCCAGGTGAGTTCAGTGAGATTGCATAAGCGGTCGTTTGGTTGCAAACGCGGTGACCGCAGGTGCGGTATAATAACCGCAGAAGCGGAAATCGACCTGGGTTTAAGTGAACAGTGTTTCACGAATTGAAAGAGAAGGAAAATATTTTGGACTTCGGCTTAGGCGATTCTTGGGCGATTTTGGAGAGAATTCGAAGGGGTTTCATCAGGTATGAACTATTGGACTTGGATTATGTTTATATAGTGTAAAATCATGGATTAAACACTGAAATTCAAGGAAATTAATGGTTAAAAGGGGAGGTTAGGGCTTGAGATTTTGATATTTTAAATTGGGATTTGATAGGTCATTTGAGCTCGGATTTGGGAGTTCTTGGTATGTATGGACTCGTGGCGAGACGAGGAATCCGGTAATGTGAGTTTTATAATTTTTCGAGAAGTGGGCTCGAGACTCGGGTTTTGCTAGTTTCGAGATTTCTGCTATTTCTCGATTGTTTTTGATTGGGTATTATCCCTTTAGCATATTGTAATGTATTCGCTCTTATTTTGGTTAGATTCGACGAGCGTGGAGGCCAATTTGAGGGGCAAAGGCGTCGCGAGCGAGGAATTTCACCGGTTCGAGGTGAGTAATACTTGTAAATGATATCCTGAGGGTTTGAAACCCCGGATTTGCACATCATAGTGCTGTATTGTGGTGACTTGCACGCCAGGTATGAGCGTGGGGTAGAGCACCATTAGGGATTGATACTTGGTCCGTCCCGGTTGTTGATTTTACTGTGTGATTGACTGAAACCTACTTGATGCTATCATGATTTGGGCTGATTGCCATGTTTTGCGTTTCGTGCCGATTATTTGAACCTTTCAGGGATTGATATCACTATTTTTGCATTACTTTGCATATTATTTAATCTCGGTCCAAGGTTTTAAATACTGTTTTGCAAACTCAGCCATCTTTCTAAGATTTGAAAACTTAAATGATATTTTACTGACGTTCGGAACTGAGGATTGTTATTTGAATATTGCCCTAGTGGCTATATGCATTTCTGGATTGAGGATGGATCGGGCTGCACGCCGCAGCGGTGTGATATTGATATTGCGCTTGGGCTATAGGAGCCCCTCCGGAGTATAAACCCCCACAGTGAGCGCGGGTACCCAAATGGATCGGGTTGTACGCCGCAGCGGTCATGTGCATTGCATTGCATTCATGCATTGGTTCCTGTTTGTACTATGTGGCATGACATTCAACACTCTCATATCATTGGCATTTATGCTATTTCTTGCACTGTTACCAGATGCCCTGGTGTTATTTGTAATGGAGTGCTGAGCCCGAGGAGCTGACTTATGTGCGGACTTGCACTGTCTGATATACATTCAATTGCTTGATTGTTGGGAAAAGGGATATTTCCAAAAGAGGTTTTTAACTGAGCCAGATGTTTGTCTAAAGTATTTTCATGGAATTACTGCTTTCTCAAGGGTCTTACTGTCCTATATAATATGGTGGAGTGCTTTACGTGTTTTCTTACCGCTCAGTTATTATTTACTCTTATTACTTATTGAGTTGGAGTACTCATTTTACTCCCTGCACCTCGTGTGCAGTTGCAGGTATTGTGCACCCAGTAGTGGGTTTTGAGCTGATTGAAGGTATCACTACTGTAGTTGAGCAAGGTGACCGCCAGGATTCGCTGCACCGAATTTCATCTTTTGATTTCAGATTTCATTTTGTATATTATTATTGGCCCAGTAGTGGTGTTCAGTCTTCTTTAGATGCTCGTGACTTGTGACAACCCGATCGGGTTGTGTTGGGTTGTAGATATTGATTATTATTGTCATTAGGTTGCATTTATCTATTCCTTTATGTTTAATAATATTGAAAGGGGCGCCGTTGTTCTGTTGGCTGGCCTTGTCTTCACGAGAGGTGCCATCACGACCGGGTTTGGAAATTGGGTCGTGACAGAAGGATGGCCCCTACCAAAAGAATACCTGCTTCCAGACGAGGCACCATTGAACCTATCCAAATGACGAAGCCTCCTGTCAGACCCTTGACCACTCCCATGTGATAGAACCATCTCAAATCTCCTAGCCACATTGGCCGAATCCTGAAAANCCTCATCTCTCTCTCTCTCTCTCTCTCTCTCTCTCTCTCTCTCTCTCTCTCAATGGGAAGTATAAGAAGAGCATGATAGGCCAAGTCAATAAATCTGGTCTCGTACTGAGTGACAGTCATAGAACCCTGCTGGAGACGCTCAAACCGCCTCCAATAGTTCTCCCTCTGAGCGATAGGAAGAAACTTCTCCAGAAATAGCTGAGAAAACTGATCCCAAGTCAAAGCCGGTGACCCAGCTGGTCTAGCCAAATAATAATCTCTCCACTAAGTCTTGGCGGATCCAGACAGACGAAAAGCAGTAAAGCCGACCCCATTGGTCTCCACTATCCCCATGTTTCGTAGAATTTCATAACAGTTGTCAAATAATTCCGGGGATCCTCAGAAGATGTACCACCAAAAGTGGTAGTAAAAAAGTTTAGTGAACCTGTCCAACCTCCAGAAGAAATTAGTAGACATAGTTATCCCATCACAGGTCTGTGCCATAACATCCGACTGAACTACCCCAACTGGCTAAGCTACTGGAGTCTGAAACTGGGGAGTTATCTGCTCTAGAGTGTGAGTAGCAGGAGTCTAGACTTCTCCTCCCTCATGAGAGACGACTGGCGCTACAGGAAATAGGCCTGCCTGAGTTGCGCTCTCCATAAGACTCACTAGATGGACCAGAGCATCCTGAAGTACCGGGGTGGCGATGAATCCCTCTAGGACCTAATCTGGTCCTGCTGGAACTGTCTAGGCTGGAACTCATCATCAAACTCAACCCGAGGCTCCACCGCTGGTTCTGCTGTTCGAGCTCTGGGCTGAGCCCTGCCTCTGCCTCGGGCCCTAACAAGGCCTCGGCCTCTGCCCCTCGTAGGAGCTGCTACTGGGGGCTCGGGCTGCTGGTCAGCTGATAAAGCGGTATGTGTTCTCACCATCTGCAAAAGAACATAGTGGAAGTTCAATTAGCATTGAAAAATCAAGTCGCGCTACAGGAAAGAATAGATGTGAAGTTTTCCTAATTCTATAGCCTATGGGGGATAAACACAAACGTCTACGTACCGATCCCTCAGTCTCTACTAAGCTTGTTTGTGAATTGTGATACCTAAGCAACCTAGAGCTATGATACCAACTTGTCATGATCTGAATTTTCACCCTCGGGAGTCGTGATGGCGCCTACTCGTGAAAACTAAGCAAGCCGAGTGTTACAAATTTTTTTACCTTTTTTTCCTAACCTTTTAACAACCAAAATTAACAGGCGATCAACAACAAAATAGCAATAATCTATATTATTATAAAAGTGAGAACCCAGAAAGAAAAAAGTCAAATTACATAATTACCATTCAAAATAACCTATAAAATCATTTCGATAATGTGCCAAAGGATGCAATGGTTCAAATTAAAAGTTACACATGTGCCATTTCGATTATTAGCCAAAGGATACCAGTGTACATTTATATCAAAATTAGTAATCATTTGCTTTAAAGTCTAGACATACAGAAGTGTCACTTTTTGCATTCACTTTTTCGATTAATTTTAATTTTACCTTGCGAAGCAAAATAATCCTAATAAGTAGAATAGAATGGATTTTCCATAAAAAATAATTCATCCACCAAATCGCTATTTCAGTATCAAACTTTATCCAGGAGGCATCAAATAATTTACCAAGGACTCCAAAGGGAAATTGACTCCCTCCAGATTGATTCAGAGGATAAGGGTGATCATCCTAAAATGATTTTGCTGTCAAGTGGAAAAAAAAGAAATAAAAAGTCATCGATAGAGAAAGAAAGTGACAACAAATATATGTATGGTTCTACCTTTTTTTTACACCACTTATTTTTAATTTTGTACCTTTGTGATATATGTTAGTTTTAATATTATTAAGATAGACTACAAATATTATCAACTTTCGTAATACAATAAAAAAGTATCTTTCTAAAATCTGAAAAGGAGTTACTACGTGATCGGAAATATGCTGGTGATGGTTTAAATAATGTATGCAAGTTTCTCGATCATTTGTCACGATGGGGTTGAAAAAACAACAAATTGCAAAATAGGTGATCTTATAGAATAGTTAGAATATAATATAATGCTTAATAAATTTCTTCTTCTCGAGTGTAGAAGTAACATTTGCCTAATTGAAGTTATACCTTTTGTATGTGAGCAGTTGCAGGTTCTGCCATAAATAAGTGAAAGATATTCATTATTTACACTAATTGTGATCGGGTCTAAAGATGACAACAGTGCTAGAATGCTTTCTGTTACAGTTGCATCATTTAGTTCAACCGTTTACTTTTTTTGTTATACAGTTTGATTTTAGTTACTTTCCATTAGGTTAAGAAATTATTTTTTAATAAAGTACATATTTTTTAACTCACTATTTTCTTCATATATACTCGCTTACAACTTATCACACTCAATTCTGTTATGATGCATTTATTTATTTTCATATATCTTTTTAATGGTCTAATGTTAATTGATATTGCACTCTTTCTAATAGGTTACTTGGGTTACTCGGTCATACAATTGATAAAATTTTTATTTTTTACTAATTAGAATTATTTTAATATACCAACATAAAAAATAATAGCTATTGTCGACGTAAGATATTAAAATTTTGAAAATTATTCCAACTTATTATTTATTTCAAACTAGAATATTAACTATAATAAAAAGTAAAAAATATATCTTATATTATTACTATATTATACTATTTTTGGTTTGTATTTGGTTTATCCACCTAATTATCTCAAGTTCAGTTAAAATGGAAACTAAAGAGAATACGATATCGGTAATGATATTTTGATTTTAATATATACTTTACTTATCTATAGTCTTTATTAACGAGTCGAACTATCGGTTATATCTTTAACAAGAAAAATATTTTTATCAATGGACAATGTCAGTTATACAAAGTTCATGACAAAAAACACTGTGGATCACCTAAATAAAATATTGATAGCCAAGTTTCCTGGTGAAAGCAAATGGCTTATTAGTTTTGATTCTCCAGAAGATGATACCAACAATTACTATCAAGGAAAGCATTTGAATATTTTAATACCAAATGGTCTTCCGCTATATTGGTACATTGTCAAACCCATCATGAAAAATTATGTTTCTTCTATTCTCTTGCTTTTTTAGTCTGTAGCATGTATATACTTATATGCCTACAAACATCAACAAGAAATTAGATATGTTTATCTTTTCTTGAACATGCAAATTTTGAAAGAAAATGCACCTACCTGTTATGTAACTTAAATATTTGGACTCTTCAGATGACTTATGCAATGGTACAAGGATGGTCTATAGAGAAGTTGCTAATGATTATATATATGCAGAAATTATAATGAGTCTATCTACTGCCAAGTATGCGTTTTTCTCAATACTTTAAATTCCTACCCCTAAAAATAAAGAATATCTTTCAAATTAATTAAAAAATATTATTGTATGTTTACGTTTTGCAATGATGATAAACAAAACGTAGAGTCAAACAATTTTTAGTATAGGATTATGTATCTACCACACTGTATTTTGTCAATGGTTAACTTTATATTCCACTTTCAAGAGAGATATCAATGTCGACAACAAGAGTCTTGGTCGTGATAGAGCAATCAAAACTAATAAAGGAACATACACATCAGGAATATCGTCAATAAGGAATTATAGGTGAGATACATCGCATGTTTGTACCTTACAAAATCAAATTAAGTAAACAGAATCACATGGATAGCTAATTAAATTTTTATTATTTATCTTCATAGATTTAGAGGGCACCCAATCATCTTGACCTCGATAAAAAAGTCACCATATGATGATCTACATTGAATATTTACATAAACAAATATTTTATTAAATTCTTTCACGTAAATTTTATTTAAAATTTTATTTTTCTAATATCGATATTATTTATAAAACTCTGAATTATATAACTTGGCATACACGTGCAACACACATGTCGAGAAACTAGTAATAAAAGAAATGTGGAAGACGAAATCTGAAAATCTAAAATATCACTATACCAGTACAAAATTCAAAATACAACTCTACCTAAAATTGGTGTCACAATGTCACGGACCATCTACGAATACTACAAACAGTGGTCTGAATAGAAAACACAAGTTTGTCTCTAAAATAAGTAAAAATAGAATGGAAAGGATAGAAGGGGACGCCAAGGCCTGCGGACGTCTGCAGGACTACCTTGGGGCTCCGCTAGACTGAAGGCAGCAATCTCTTTATGGTCCAAATGCTCTAGCACCGGGATCTGCATATAGTACAGAGTGTAGTATCAGCACAACCGACCCCATGTGCTGGTAAGTGTCGAGCCTAACCTCGGCGAAGTAGTGACGGGACTAGGACAAGACTACCAAGTAAACATGTGTAGCTAAATCATATACAGCAAATAATAATAACAGAAACTAGCAGCTAAAGATGGGAGGGGAACATGTTGCAGGGGATATCAAGTACTAATAGAATTTCAGTAGAGAAGCACAAAGAACACCATAATTAAATTATGAGCAAGAATAAGGAGAACAATAACAAGTGTATCGCATCACCCTTCGTGCTTTTACTCTCGTTCTCACTATAAGAATCAACAAATTTAGCATGGCATCACCCTTCATGATTTTACCTCACATAATCATGGCACGACATTATCTGTAATGACCCGATCGGTTGTTTCGAGCCCTAGCGCGTCGTTCAGCAGTCTGAGGCCATGAGCAGCTTCATTTCAGGAATTGTGACTTGTTCGCATGGTCGGAATTTAAATCCAGGAAGATCGGAGTTAAATTTAGATGAAAATTCTCATTTGAGAAGCTTAAAGTTGAAAGAATAAACTAGGATTGGAATTTTGAGTAAACGACATCAGAATCAGGATCTGAAGGTTCCAGCAGGTTCGTATGATGATTTCGGACTTGGGCGTATGCCCGGATTGGGTTTTGGATAACCCGACAGCATTTTGGCGCCTATTGTGGAAGTTAGCATTTTAGAAGGAATTTCTTAAGTTTGACTTGAAGTGAATTTCAGTGTTATCAGTGTCTGATTGGGATTTGGAGTCTGGGAATAGTTCCGTATGGTGATACTAGAGTTGGGAGCGTGACCGGAAGTGAATTTGGAGGTCCGTAGGTCCTTTTAGAGCAATTTGGCTAAAGTTAGAATTTGAAGGTTTTTGAGAAGTTTGACCGGAGGTTGACTTTTTGATATCAGGGTCGAAATCCAATTCAGAAAGTTGGAGTAGGTCCGTAATGTCAAATATGACTTGTGTGCAAAATTTGAGGTCAATCGGACATGATTTTGTAGGCTTAAGCATCGGAAATAGAAGTTGGAAAGTTCAAAGTTCAAAGTTCATAAAGCTTGGATTGGAGGTCGATTGATGATTTTAACGTTGTTTGATGTGATTTGAGGCCTTGAGCAAGTCCATAATGTATTTTGGGACTTGTTGGTATGATTGGTTGGGGTCCCGGGGGCCTTGAGTGGATTTCGGGTGGTTAACGGATCGAAATTGGAATTTGGAAAAGGCCTGAAGGCATCTGGTTGTTGGTATTTTCGCTTCTGCGGTTGGTTGACCGCAGAAGCGGCACCATAGAAGCGAACGGGGAGCCGCAGATGCGGTTTTTGGTCCAAAGCTTAAGGACCGCAGATCCGGTCTAAATTCCGCAAAAGCGGAACCGCATATGCGGAAGGGGCATCACAGAAGCGGAAGAGGGCATGTTGGAGAGGACCGCAGATGCGGTCAAAGTTCCGTAGAAGCGGGAATGCATCTGCGGAGAGCGGATCGTAGAAGCAAAAATGGGGGTTCAGTGGCAGCCGCAGAAGCGGCTTGTTTTTCCGCTTAAGCAGAACCGCATAAGCGGTTATATTTCCGTAGAAGCGGAAGCAGCTGGGGCAGTGTAATGTTTTAAATTCGGGGTTGAGCTCATTTCAACCCCATTTTTCTTCCATTGGGGTCGATGGGGAGCATCTTGGGTATGCCATTTTCGTCACTTGTCATGAGGTAAGTAATTTATGCTAGCTTTGAGTTAAATACAAGGTTTATACATGGATTTAGGCATGGAAATTAGTATAAAAATTGGGGTTTTTGTGGGAAAACCTAGAAAATCATATTCTTGGAATTTAGCCACGATTTTGAGTATGGAATTAGGAGAAAATTGTATATTTGAGTTCCAAAGTTCATGGGTAACCTTTATCTTCGAGAAATTTTGGATTCCGGGCACGTGGGCCCGAGGGCATTTTCGTTAACTTTTCGTTCGGGGTTAGGAATTATTATAAATTGGGTTGTAAAGTATAATTTAGCATATATTAATGGATTTATATGATCGTTGGCTAGTTTTGGAGCATTGTGCATTGGTGCAAGTCTTCGGAGGAATGTAGAATATCGGTTGTGGATCTTCGGAGCGAGGTGAGTCTCCTTTCTAATCTTGTGAGGGGGAATTTACCCCATAGGTGAAGTGATTGATTATGTACTCCTAATTGTGGGGACTACGTACGCACGAGGTGACGAGAGTCTGTGCGTAGCTACTATTATGCTATTGTCCGGGTAGTTAGGACCCATCAGCATATTATACTTGTATTAATTATGAACCCATCGATGACTTGAATTGTTTAAATCACCTTTGATTAGTAAACGAATTTAAAAAGAGATTAAACATCATTTCTTGAATTGTTAAACAGAGAATTGGTTTTATTTGGATAATTATTCCCCGATAAAATTCTAATTGGCTATATGAGCACTTATTTTATGTTGATCGCGTCGCATGGATGATTCGCGAGTGGGGTAATAGATCACATTGAACTAATAAATGGATTTCTAAAAAGACTTAAACTTCGTTCTCTCAAATTATTAAAGAGAATTGGTCTTTCTTGGATAATTGCTCCATATTGGCTTCTTGACTGATTGTCTCTCTGTGTGTGTTTATTTTGGAACGGGTCGAACGCCTCGGCAGATTAATAGATGCATCTATAGGCGCGTCGTCGACCCTTGACAAGTGCACATTTATTTTTGTTGGATCGGGTCGTCGCTTTGGTATGATTTGCACATGCTTGTATTGCTGCCTGGACTTATTTAAGTCGTTACATGCCTCACTCTTGCTCGAGATCATCTTGTTAATAATGAAAAGAAATCTTGAAAAATTTCCTATGAAATAATTACGTGTTTACTTGTTTCCTCTATCTAGATAAAAATTATGTTAGAAAATAAATCCACTATTTGATATGTATATTGAGAATAAATAACCGTTGGACCATTAGAGTGTGTCAAAGTTGACCATCTCGTCTCTACCCCTTCGAAATTAGGCAGGACACTCACTAAGTACACGTTGATTACGTACTCATACTACACTTCTGTGCATTTTGTTGCACAAGTATATATGCCTCTAGCAGCCTATTGGGCATAGCTGCATGGATGAAGCTGGGACTAGGGGAACTGCATCATTGAGGCGACCGCAGCTAGGGTAGTTCCTTCCAATGTACTGTATTTACTTTCCGTCCACTGTATTTCGGGCGGATATTGTATTTTATTTCTCTTATCAGTAGTCGCTCATGTACTTGTGACACTGGGTTTCTGGGATGATTTACAACGAGTTTGTACTAATTGTTATTATTTAAATTTGAATTCTAGTAGTGAACTTTTATTTATAAAAATGGAAGGAAAATCCTTAGATTTTCAAAAGTATTAAAAGAGGAATTAATTGATAAGTTAGTTGGCTGGCCTGACAGAGGTGTCCGGCGCCACCACGACCCTTAGTGGATTTTTGGTCGTGACATTATCCTTCGTGCATTATCACTCATATCATGGCACGGTGTCACCCTTCGTGCTTTTACATTCACAATATCAGCACAGCATCACCCTTCATGAATTAACACTCACTTACAAAATATCACGCACGACATTGCCCTTCGTATTATCTACTATTCCTTACCCAAGAAACAATCACAAGCAATTCGGGCAAGGAAATAAATAAAATCACAATAGAATCCCGGCAAGGGAAAAAAATATCATAAATAATAACATCCCGGCAAGGGAAACAATATCATAAAACTATTCTTATTTCCACAATCACTTCATAACACAAATCTCAACTTGAGCCAATACTCTACAATGTTCTATTACCAAGAATACTTTCATAAGCCTTGTTCAACATTAATAATAATCATATTAAGCATGGACAATACATAACTGGGTCAAAACATTCATGGTGTGAGACTCACGAGCATTCTTGACATCAACGTATAGATACCCGTCACCACACCTATATGCCGTACTTAACAATTAACACATAGCAAATAAGACGACAACTCCTATTCCCTCAAGCTAAGGTTAGACCAAACACTTACCTCAATGCCATAAACACAATCAAGCCTCAACTACCGCTTTACCCCTTCCACTTTCAATTCGCTTGTATCTAGTTATAATTTACTTAACGATATCAATAAATGTTAAATAAACCAATTCTAATGCATGAAAATAGGTTTTCTAATATTATCCAAAAATTCAAAAATCGACCTCGGGCCCACTTGGTCAAAACTCTAAGTTCGAACAAAAACCGATCACCCACGAACTCAAATATATATTTATTTTGAAATCGGACCTCAAATCAAGGTCCAAATCCCCAAAATTTGAAAATCCTAAGTTCTACCCAAAATCATCCAGTTTATCATGAAAACCCTTGATTTTGAAATGAAATCATGTAAAAAGATGGATTAGATTGAAAGAAATGAGTTAGAAATGACTTACTAATGATTTTGAGAAGAACCCTTCTTTGAAAAATCGCCCAAGAGTGCTTAGGGTTTGAAAGAATTGAAAAAATGAAGAAAAATTCGTCTAAGTTATAATTTATACAGGTGCACACCGGCAACTCCCATCATATGAAATGGGTTCAACGTCCAATTATGAAACCCTTGAAAAAATATGATGAATCGAAACATAGCTGCTACACCAAAACTAGGTGCAAAGAACCAACCAGACTGACCCAGTGGATAAATTAGAAATACAGAAACAAAAACAGCAATGGACCACAGAATGCGATTGCATTATAAGGTCTCAATTGAACAGTTATCGCATTTGCGATGCTAGGTTCGCAAATGCGAACTCAAAATTGCGGCCCAGGCTTCGCTAATGCGAAGGTAAGTCTGCCCTTCTTACTTCGCATTTGCGGCATTGAGCTTCGCAAATGTGAAGGTCTCCCTACGTAGCCCATCTTCGCAATTGCGATAATTCTTTGCAAATGCGAGCTCATATTTGTGAGTCAGGCTTCACAATTGCGAAGCCTGCAAACCTACAACCCACAAGCAGTTTTCCTAAGTCCAATTTCACTCTGTGGCCTATCCAAAACTCACCCTAGCCCTTGAGTCTCCAAACCAAACATGCACGCAAGTCCAAAAATATCATACGGACTTGCTCGTATGATCAAATCATCAAAAGAACATCAACAACTATGAATTAAACCTCAAATTCATGAAATCACTCAAGAATATTGAAATTTCTATTTTCACAACTATATGTCCGTTTTATACCAAACGAACTCCTATACTTACCGAATTCCACAGAGTCAACCAAATTATTATTTTAAATTTGTATCGGGATCCGGAACCTAGATACGTGTTCGATACCATCAAAAAATTACATCAATTCACTTCTAAAACCTTTATATTTTCTAGTAAATAATTTTTTTAAAAATTCTTTTCTCAGGATTGGGACCTCGGAATTCTATTTCGGGCACACGCTCAAGTCCTATATTTTACTACGGATACTACGAGACCGTCGGATCACGGGTCCGTATCCGTTTATCAAGAATATTGACCAAAGTCAATTTTAATCAATTTTAAAGGCCAATTTCCTTATTTTACTTAGATTTCACATAAAAGCTTTTCAGAGATTCGCCCGGACAGTGCACGCCAATTGAGGTGAGACAAAAAGAGGTTTTTAAGGCTTTGGGACACATGATTTATTTTTAAAATAAGTAATGACCTTTTGGGTCATCACATAGGCCTAATTAGTATGATAATCCAATATTATGAATTTGAATTTATGTGAAGATTCTCCATATAATATTAGCATATTACAAAAATTTACCAAATTATGATTCATATATATATATATATATATATATATATATGGTTCAAAAATAAAGCCAAGTGACATTGGATGGATAATAAATACTAAAAAAATTACAATTAGGTCGAATATTTATGGTTTACTGTGAGTACATGGGTGGTGATTGTTTTCATTTGACTATTTTTTCTTTAGCTATATTTCAACAAGTTTTTTCGTGTGAAATAATATTAGTTTCTATGAATTGAGCCCTAGAATTATGATGATGAAGAAAATGTCAGTGAGAATGAGATGAACAAAATTACAGAGATGAAATCTGAGAAAAATGAGCTCAATTGCTCTGAACTTGGAAGCTACACTATATATGTACAATACAACCGCCTCTAACTAACTAATTGGCCGAACCATAATTAACTTGTGACCAATTTATAGTAACTCTAGTTAAGGTTTAACTCTAGCCTATTTAACTTCAAGTAACCTCATTCTCAACACTCCCCCTCAAGTTGGTAGGTGTGAAAATATTGAGCATTCCCAGCTTGGACAATTAGTATTCATGTTTGATCTCAAAAGTGCTTTGGTTAGACTATCTGCTTGCTGATCCTTAGAATTCACACGGTGCGTTTTGATCAATCCTTGTTGTATTTTCTATTTTATAAAGTGGCAATCTATTTTTATATGCTTAGTTCTTTCTAATATACTGGATTGGCTGCAATTTGCAGTGCTGCTTTGCTATCATAGAATAGGTTGATGGCAATTTCATCTCTGTTCCAAGTTCCTTGAATAACCTTGCCAACCGAACTAGTTCAGCAGCTGTCCACGCCATGTTTCTATACTCTGCTTCAGTTGAGCTTCTAAAGATTGTGTTCTGCTTCTTTTACTTCCATGATATGAGTGGATTTCCATGTTTAATGAGAAATCCAGTCACTAATCTCCTTGTGTTGGGACATGATGCCCAGTCTGCATCACAATAAGCTATTAGCACACTGCTTCTTTCACTACTCATCAAAATTCCCAATCCTGGATCCTTTTTGATATATATCACTATCTTTAGTGCAGTTTCCCAATGACTTCTCTTAGGTTGTTTCATGAAATGGCTCAATGTTTGGACTGCAAATGCTATATCTAATATGGTCAGAGTTAGATAGAGCAATTTACCAATAAGTCTCTAATATTTTCCCCTGTCTTCTAAGATGTCATCACCTTCAGCTCCTATAATCTCATCTAACCTTTTATCAGTAAGTTTTTTATTGTACTCCAATGGAGTATAGGATGGCTTGGATGCACTTAATCCCAATTCTCCAATGAGTTCCAATGCATACTTTCATTGATTCATTAAGATTCCTCTTCTCGACCTATTGAATTCAATTCCAAGAAACCACCTTAACTCTTCGAGATTTTTTATCTTGAAGGCTGCATGCAGGTTCTTCTTAGTTTCTTCTATGATCTTCAGGTTGTTTCCAGTGATCAACATATCGTCAACATACACCAGAATAATCACAACATTGTTTCTTTGCTTCTATGTGAACAAAGAGTAGTCTAGACTGCTTTGTGTAAATCCTTGTGATTGCAGGGCTTCTGTTAATTTTACATTCTATTGTCGACTTGCTTGTTTCAATCCATAACGGGATTTGACAAGCGTACCCTGGCATGCAAAACCCTCAGGCAATTGCATGTAAACTTCATCTTGGAGGTCGCCTTGAAGAAAGTCATTGTATACATCCATCTTATGGATATGCCATCTTTCTATTGCAGGAATCGAAAGCACAGATCTCACAGTCACAATCTTCACAACTGGAGGGAAAGTTTCATTGTAATAAATGCCCTCTTGTTGATTGTAGCCTTTAGCAACAATCCTTGCCTTATATCTCTCTATGGATCCATCTACTCCGTGCTTGATTTTGAACACCCATTTACATCTAATGGGCAGCTTCCCTGGTGGTAGAGTGACCAGCTACCATGTTCTGTTATCTTTTAAGGCCTGTATTTCAGCTCTCATTGCTTCCACACAAAGTGGATCCTTGCAAGCCTCATGAAAGTTTCTAGGTTCCACAGTAGAGGTGAAAGCAGCTATGAACTATTGGTAATGGGGCTGTACATTTGCATAACTAAGTGAATGATGCATAGGATAAGGTAGTGCATGATCATAGTTGTGTTGACATTGGCTGTCACATAATCAGTCATTCAATTATGAGTCTTTTTGTACCTAGTTGATCTTCTTAAAAGTTCTAAAACAGCAAGAGGAGAGAGGACTGAACTATCTGGGCTCACATCATGTTGTGAATCAAGCTCAGGACCCATATCAGGCAAAGATTCATTGCCAATGACTTGTGTGGAATCATTTGCATCTTCTGTTGGAACTACTATATCATTATGTGCTGCAGGAATGTCTTCTATGTCAGGATCATAAGGTGCCACATCTGGAATGTGAGAAGAAGCTAAGTCATCTGGAGAAAACAATGGACATTGACTATCCTTCTGATGTTTAAAAGGAAACACATTTTCCCTAAAGCTTACATCCCTGTTCACAAAGAAAACATAATTAGTTAAATCAAACAAAATATAGCCTTTTCTGACTTCTGAATATCCCATCATAACTAATGCAATAGCTCTGGCTTCAACCATATCATGAACATTTGGTCTCTTTGCCAAACAGAGGCATCCAAGTATTCTTAAATAATCCAAACTAGGCCTTTTGTGATGAAACAACTCATAGGGTGTCCTTCCTTACAGTGCTACAGAAGGCATTCTATTAATCAAGTACACAACTGCTAACACACAATGACCCCAATACTTTAAAAGAATTCCTCCTTAAAACTAGTGCTGTATTTTGGGCCGGGCCCAGGCCTAAATGGGCCAAATGGGCCGGGCTTAGCGGGCCTGGATCTGGTGGTCACGGGCCTCACGATCCCGGGCCTCACGGTCCCGGGCTTCGTGGGCTCAACGGGTAGGACCAGCCCGTGACGGGCCTAAGCCCATATAGTCCTGGGCTAAACGGGCTGGGCTCGTGGGCTTAGCGGGCCTAACGGGCTTTTTTATTTTCGGGTTTTTTTTAAAAAAATTTTTGTTTAAGGCAATTTCTTGTAAACCATATCATGGCTATATAAAAATATATGTAGT
>MU708934.1:78417-95019 GCA_026770625.1 Nicotiana glauca | reverse complement strand
GAAAAAAAACTAAAAGAAGATGTGCCAAAGTACAAGTTACACCATAATCTATATTGTATCTCTAACAAATCTCATAAATCCTTCAAGGTTCGGAGGAGGTTGCGTTGGTGGTGGTGGAAAAGAAGCTTGTTCATCACCACTTCCAGGCGAAGCAACATCCTCCGCAAGTTCCGCCATCATTTCTTCATAAGCTTCATCTATCTCCGGTTGTGATTCCGCAATTCCAAAGTTTCTTCTTTCCGAGCGGATCCAATCTCTGAACAGTACTGGTTTCTCCAAACTCTCCCTCATAGATGCTCTATGATCACCTATTTGAAGGCTTGGTTGACTGAAAGCGCTCTCTGATGCAACAGTTGAAGCTTGAATAGCTAAAATATCCCGAGCCATCCTTGCAAGAACCGAAAAATATTTTTCCCTTGCCTTCCACCAGTCCAAAAGATCAAAAGTGCCGTCTGGATTCTCCTTTTCAAGTCCCTGCGACAAATAAACTTGAAGCTCATTTAGATGTGAAGTTTCATCATAATTATCACCTTGAGAACCCCTGAACTCTGTACAAGATTTAAGTGTTTTTAAGCCCGCAACTCTTTTAGACGATTGTGAACTAGACGAAGTAGGGGTTGGAACATTTGGCCTAGTATGATCTAAGGTAATTTGATAAGCATTATAAATTGTTTGAGCATTAATTTTAATTGAGGCTTTTGCATCTGCAAGTGTAGCAAATTCCTTATTTGAAATATCTAAAGCCTTATAAATATTTGAGTACCAAAATTGAGGACCTCCTAATTTCATTGTAGGACTTAATATTGCAGCAACACCATAAATAGGAGGGATAGGAAAAAAATATTTTTTAAACTTTTCTTTCATTGCAATTATAGCAGCCTTATAAATTTCCCCACCCTCCAAAAATTCAACAAACAAATCACATAGTGCTGCAATATAAATCAAACAGTTTGAAATAGCAGGATAATATTGCCCAGAAAATGCATTTGTAGCAATTTAAAAATGTTCTAAAAAATCTAAAAGAATTTTAACACTCGTCCAATCTTGAGTAGTAAGCATTTCATCATCATACTCACCACCTACCCGAGAGTTAAATGTTGCATTAATTGGGTTTTTATATTCATATGCAACTACTAAACTTTCGTACATATAATTCCATCTAGTCGGACAAGCTTTAGGAATATTTCTTCCTCTAAGGTCATATTCATCATATTTTTTATAATATTCTCTAAGTCTACTTCTACGGTTTGAATAAAAAAGCCAATTAAGAGCCATTCTAACCTTGTGTATTTCTAAATTTAAAATTTTCATACCATCACCGACAATTAAATGATAAATATGACAAATACATCTAACATGGAATATATTACTAAATGCAGGATTTATTGTTCTTGTAAGTATGCCTATAGCACTAGTGTTACTAGAAGCATTATCCATAGAAATTGCTATTATTTTATCTCTAAAGCAAAAATATCTACAAATATCTGCAACAGTGTTAACAATAAATTTACCTGTGTGACATGAATTAATTATTCTATAAGCAATAATGTGTTTTTGTATTGTCCACTCCTCATCTATCCAATGACTTGTAATAGTTAGATAATCACAATCATTACCACTTCTACCAATATCAGTAGTAATAGAAATCCGATTACTTATATGAGTAAATAAATACCGCAAATATTGTTCATATTCATGTTTATATTTATAAATATCGCTCTTAACTGTTGCGCGAGGCCAACCTTTATAAATAGGATTAAAAACTCTTCTAATATAATGCACCCAATTAGGATTAGAAGGAAAAGAATAAGGTAAGCACATAACGGTAACCATCTTTGCTAATTCTTCACGATCTCTATTTGGATCGTAATATAAAATACCTCCGATCACAGTGTTAATTCCTGGTTGAACTAGATTTGAACTTGTACTAGGGTTAACCGCAGAATCTACACCTATCCCCTCTAGCTGCGCCTTTCATTTGTAAATATCTAGCTTTATCTCTAGGGTGTTTTTAAGTGCTTAGTCAAACTACTCGTGCCGCTACGATCTCCAGTATATTTATGCGCCAGTAATTTCCCACAAGTTTTATACTTAGCCTTATTTTGTTCTCTTACTTGAGTAAAAAAATTCCAAACTAATGATGTTTCTAGGCATTTAGCAGGTTGTCTATTAAAAGTAGGGGTTTCTACAGGTGGGTCGGGCGGTGCATCAGTTGGGTTATTAACATGACTAGTAGGTGTATCATCTAAATCCGGTTGGGTTTCATCATCATCCTCATTTTCCTCATTATTTTCTAAGATAGTTTCATTAGGATAAAGAGCATTCATAATTTCTTCATCTAATCTTTGACTTGGTGCAACATTATGGCAAAATTCACTATCGGTAAATTGAAAACAAGGGTGATCACTATCAAGAATAATAGGAGGAGGAGGATGGGTAACAGGTCTGGGTCGGGGAGCCGGGGGAAGGGTAGTAGGCTGGCGACTACTTTCACCAGTTTGAGATTTTTCCTTACCACCAAATATTTTTTTCAAAGAAAATGCCATATTAATTATAATTACACAAACTAAAAAACACAAAAATATATTCTTAAAACTTAAGAGTTGGAACGAGTTTACCGAATTGCCGAACAACTTCTTGAAAATTAAAAATCGTTGAAGACTTGAATACTTCAATTCACCAACTTTACAATTTTTCACGAAATTTCAACAATAAAATAAGCAATTATAGAAGAGAGATTGAGAGAGATTGATGAATTGGTGAGTAAAAATGAAAGAATGAGGGGGTATTTATAGTTGAGAATTGGGAAAAAGTATAATTATATAAAGTTTGGGGGCCAAATAGCTATTTTTTAAACTTCCAAACGGTCAAAATTGCAGCCCAATGGCTACTTTTTTAATTTTTGACCGTTGCCTATATTTAAGGAAAAAAAATTTAACAAAAAATAGTCGTTGAGGCTCGTTAGGCCCGGCCCAGGCCCGCCAGCCGGTCCCGGGCTCATGGGCTTCAATATACTACCCGGCCCGCCCTGGGCTTTTTGCACCATTAAGGACCGGCCCACCAGGCTCGTTTAGCCCGTTAGGACCGCGGGCTCGGTCCGGGTCCGGTCCAAGCCCGGCCCACAGTACATCATTACTTAAAATCTTATAGCTCTTCCCACTTCTAGAATGTGTCTGTGTTTTCTCTCTGCTACTCCATTTTGCTGAGGAGTGTAAACACAAGACCTTTGATGTATAACTCCCAAAGATTGAAACAATTGAGAACAATCTCAATTGGAAAATTCTGTGCCATTATCAGATCTTATTACTTTGATATTTCTACCAAATTGAGTATGAGCTATTCTAAGAAAATTCTTTAGTGCCACAATAACATCACTCTCGTGTTTCAGCAAATATAACCAGGTCATTTTAGAATGATCATCAATAATTGTTAAGAAGATTTTATTTCCATTGAAAGTTTGTATATGGTAAGGTCCCTATACATCAATATACAACAGATTAAAGGATTCAGTAGTTCTACTATTACTGATATTAAAAGGCAACTTGGTATGTCTTGCTAGAGGACATATCATACATTTATCAACTACATTTTTACATTCTTCCTTTGACAAGCACAATAGCTGCTTTATTGCCTTGACTGAGGCATGGCCTAGTCTTTTGTTCCAAAGCTCAATGTCAACCTTTTCTTTTACTGCATTTATCACTTTAGTTCTAATGTCATTCTTCTCAGCAGGTGTTTGTGAGAGCCAGTAGAGTCCATCTCTCTCTCTACCAATCCCTTGACCTTCCCACTGTAAAGGTCCTAGAATATACAAAAATGTGGAAAAAAGCATATTGAGCAACATAAAGCTTTTGTGACTTTAGATATGGACAGCAGGTTGTAGTTAAACTCTTATATATATAAGACATTATCTAAAATTTCTTTGTCGAGTATTCTACAAGTACTAATATGTGATATGTTTGTTGTTCCTCCGTTAGGTAAGTGTACCTTTCTCTTATCAGAATTTTCTACTTCAAGTTTGTTATCTAGCATAGTCACATCAGAAACTATATGATTTGTAGCTCCGGAGTCAATTATCCATTCCTTTTTATTTGAATTTACCAGAAATGCTTTGATTTTACCTGCCATATTAGCTGAAGTGTCACCCACACTGTCCTTGCTCAGTAACTTGAAAATCTCATTATATTGTTCTGGTGTGAAATATGGACCTCGAACAGCATCATCGGGGGGACACTTATCAGCTTCATTGATATTCCTTGCTCCTATGTCCTACCTTTTATGATCTTCAATTGTTACATTGTAAGCTGTATCATTTGCTCCAATTTTCTTCTTAACCTTGAAGTATGTGGGGTAACCTATCAGTTTATATCATCCCTCACGAATGTGACCTTTCATTTTGCAATAGTCACAATACAAATTGAAATTTTTCCTTGGCCTTTGCCTTGGTCCTCCCTTCATAGTCATCAAAGCTGTCAGTTCTCCTCCTTTGTTTATGTACAAATTGTTTGTCATACTGCGTTGACTTTCTCTTTCCATTAACATGGAATAAGCTTTGTTGATTGTAGGTACTAGAACCATCATGAGCAACTGACTCCGTGCTTGTTCATACGATTCATTTAGTCCCATAAGAAACTATAAGAGTTTCAACCTTTCCATGAAGACAAAAAACTCTCTAGATTTAGCACAATCGCATCCTGGAACAGGTGTTAAGCTGTCAAATTCAGCCCACAACAGATGCAATTTTGAAAAATAAGCCGATACAAAGCTGGTTCCCTGTCTGATAGTAGCGATTTCCTTATGGATCTGGAAGATCCTAAAACAATCGATTTTATCAAATCGCTCCTTCAGATCTAGCCAAACTGCCGATGCACTTGAAGAATACACAATTCTACTGTATAATTCCTTTAACACACAATTCATAATCCATGAAAGGACAATTGCGTTGCGTTGCATCGCTCATACAAATCAACCAAATTTGGACCGTAATTCTCCTTTTTGCATGTACCGTCAATAAACCCTAATTTATTTCTTCCAAGGATCGCAATTCGCATTGCACGGCTCCATACAGAGTAATTTTCTGGTCCGATCAATTGGAGAGAAATTAGAACAGTACCTGAAGTATCTGTGGCATGCAAGTACATCGGATGATTGTGGCTTACTTTTCCTGCTCTGTGTTGTCAATCGTTGCATTCGCCATTGATGAGCTTGATGAAGAAGATAATACAGGATCGAGTTACTAAGATCTAGCTAGTGATCGCTAAGCTCTGATACCATATTAGTTTCTATGAATTGATCCCTAGAATTATGATGATGAAGAAAATGTCGGTGAGAATGAGAGGAACAAAATTACAGAGATGAAATCTAAGAAAAATGAGCTCAATTGCTCTGAACTTGGAAGCTACAATATATATGTACAATACAACTGCCTCTAACTAACTAATTGGCCTAACCATAATTAACTTGTGACCAATCTATATTAATTCTAGTTAGGGTTTAACTCTAGACTATTTAACTTCAAGTAACCTCATTCTAAACAAATAAGACTATAAGATAACTCTAATGAAGTCTAGGGAAATTTTATTTTGTGTCTCATACAATTGACACTAGTTGTATGAGGCTCCTTTTTGTCTCACAAATTTGTCGACCCAGATTTTTATGGACCCAAAAATGTAAGATTGGGGTCGACAAATTTGTGACACAAAAACGAGCCTCCTACAAAAAATACAAAGCACCCCTATTGGCTCACTGTTAGCATTAGGCTATTAGCTGTAAGTACGCGCAACTAATGTATCAGGCCCCGCATCTCACCAGCTTACATCTCACGCAAACTTGGTATCTTCATTTTCGAATCCTATAAGCAGCTGACGCACAATAAACTCTCAAGTCTTAACTGAACTCCATCCAAGCTCAATTTCAATCTCGTCGATTCTCTTTGAAATTCTTGCAGCTTCATCACTCAGGTAATTTAATCTCCCACATTTTCACATGATCCCTAATTTAATCAATGGTGATGTCTTGGGCTACAAATTTATGCTATAATTTCATTTTTTTGTGGATCTAGGGTTTCCTAGTTTTAGTGTTTTTCACTCGGTTCGATTTATTGGCATGTGATTGCCGTATAATCTAAACTGCTATGTTTATTTAGTGGCTTATTAGTGTAGGGAGCTGAACTTTTGATTGTTTAAAGTTGAATTTGGCAAGTTCAAGAATTGTGAGTTGTGGGATTAGGCGGTCAGGGATGTCGACGCCGGCGAGGAAAAGATTGATGAGGGATTTTAAGAGGTTACAGCAGGATCCTCCTGCCGGCATCAGTGGTGCTCCGTATGACAACAATATTATGCTCTGGAATGCCGTTATATTCGGGTATCTGCAGGCTCCTCTGCTTCTTTTTTGTACTTTGTGCTGTAGTTTCTCTGTACTTATGAACCTTTTCTTTTTTCTTTGAAATGCAGTCCTGATGACACACCTTGGGATGGAGGTGAGTAAATTGTTGCTCAGTTACTGCCTTTGTTTCTCTCTCTTCATATTGATGCTTAAAATACGAACAGAAGCATTACTTTGAATCTTAGTCCATCATACGGATAGTTAGATACCTCCTAAGAATATTTGTGCAGTCAAATGCCACTTGCTATTTTCTACTTTACTTTGTCATTTTTGTAATCGCGCCGTGAGTGTTTTGTAAAGCGCATTTTGTCACTTGACTATGTGGATGAAACATTTTGTGTGGATCTCATCACTTCCATTTAAGTAAAGCATATTAGTTTAGTCCACTTTGGGTGCTTCGTGATGCTGAGATGTTCCCATTCTCCTAATGAAGAAGGTTTCTAGGAATCTGTTCCTGTGGTGCATGATAATAAATTAATATCTGATCCCGTCCATGATGAATAGTCTTATTTGCTTCTAGGTGGTTAAGGTAGTTAGTCAGTTTTAAAAATATTGATTGTCGTTATTAAGATTTGCTCTTTTTTTTCTTTCTATTATTGTTTTTCCCCTTTCAATAAAATGAAGTATGAGCAGGTGCCTCTAGTTTGTATGGACAAGAACCATCAAAATTTATTGTCATGCCTTTCCACCCCAATTTTGACTATTAAATATGTGTTCTATAATTCTATTTACAGGTACGTTCAAGCTCACCCTTCAGTTTACGGAGGACTACCCCAACAAGCCTCCAACTGTGCGGTTTATTTCCAGGATGTTCCATCCAAATAGTAAGTAGCCCAAGTAATGTTGCTTTATCCTTCTCTCCCTCTTTCTTCGCATAGTTGTAGACCTTAGGAAAGGTAACACTTTCAACTTTAAGCTTCGGTTGTTAATTGAGTTTATCTTGATGGGATTTGTCTAGGAAGTGGTGTGACGACTAGTAGTATTGACAAGAGGTTATAGCAATTCAGAGACCTTTTAATATAGTTAGTATTGTGTCTCACACCGCGTACCATGAGAAGGAGGCTAGCTTCTTAGATTTTTTATATCCCACACGGCAACACCTTCTGTATCAGCACTTCAATCCCCTTTCAGTCTATTCCTTGTAGTGTGCTCTCTTCCTCTGTATCATCCTATCATGCCTTCACCACCAATAGGCCATTTCATATATCCCGTGAAGAATTCCTCAATCTTCTATTATTCCCGATCCTTTATTGCTAGTCTAACGTCACCATTCTGTCTGAGACCTAATTCTCATCCATCACTATACCTATAAAATATAGAATGTCCTTTTAAAGAATGTAGAAAAATGTCTTTCTCCTTCATTCGTATTGGCTTTTGAGAGAGTTCATCTAATGTGTGTATACCAATTAGGTTTTATGTCTTTATTTTCATTTGAGCCATTGTGCAGAAGTTAATCCTAGATCTCCCACGTCATTCAAAATGGCTACTTCTTGCCTTTTGTATTAGCCTCGATTCTACTCTACAACAACAACAACAACAACCCAGTATATTCCCACAAGTGGGGTCTGGGGAGGGTAATATGTATGCAGACCTTACTCCTACCCCGAGGGGCAGAGAGGCTGTTTCCAGGAGACCCTCGGCTCAAGAAGGAAACAAATGACAGAAACAAGTGACGATATATTAGTACTAGCAATAAACTCATAATAAATAACATTGAATAATATAAAATAACAAAATAACAACAATATAAGGAATATAGGAAATACGAGAAAAAGGAAAGTATTCTAATATCTAAAATATAAAGCCCTACATCAGTAGCTGATCAGTAGCATCCTAAGCCTAACTCCTAACTGTCCAGTCTCACTCTAGCGCGTTGTAGAAATATTCCCAACTTCCCCCTAACCTACAACCTTAATGCTCGACCTCCACAATCCTCTGTCAAGGGCCATGTCCTCAGTAATCCTAAGTCGCGTCATGTTCAGCCTGATCACCTCTCCCTAATACTTCTTAGGTCTCCCTCTACCTTTCCTCGTGCCCGCCACCGCCAGTCGCTCACAACTTCTCACCGGTGCATCAGTGCTCCTCCTCTGAATGTGCCCGAACCATCTGAGTCTTGCTTCCCGCATCTTGTCCTCTATGAGCGCTACGCCCACCCTCCCTCGAATATCTTCATTCCTAATCTTATTCATCCTTGTATGCCCACACATCTACCTCAACATCCTCATCTCTGCTACTTGCATCTTCTGGATGTATGAGTTCTTAACCGGCCAACACTCGGTCCCATACAACATGGTCGGTCTAACCACTGCTCTATAAAACTTACCTTTTAGTAACGGTGACACTTTCTTGTCACACAGGACTCCCGTTGCTAACCTCCACTTCATCCACCCCACCCCTATACGGTGTGTGACATCCTCGTCGATCTCCCCGGTCCCCTGAATAATTGACCCAAGGTACTTGAAACTACCCCCGTGAGGGATGACTTAGGAGTCAAGCCTCACTTCCACTCCCGCGTCCGTCGGCTCGGGCCCAAATTTGCACTCGAGATATTCCGTTTTCATCCTGCTCAACCTGAAATCTTTAGATTCAAGGGCCTGTCTCCAAACCTCCAGCCTCTCGTTGACGCCGCGTCTTGTCTCGTCAATTAGGACTATATCATCAGCAAATAACATACACCATGGCACCTCCCCTTGAATCTTGTGCGTTATGGCATCCATCACCAGGGCAAATAGGAAAGGGCTGAACGCAGACCCTTGGTGCAACCCCGTAACAACCGGAAAATGCTCGGAGTCACCTCCTACTGTCCTAACTCGAGTCTTAGCTCCATCATACATGTCTTTAATCACCCTAATATAGGCATCCGTGACCCCTTTAACCTCTAAGCATCTCCATAAGACCTCCCTAGGAATCCTGTCGTACGCTTTCTGTAGATCGATAAACACCATGTGTAGATCCTTCTTCTTATCCCTATATTGTTCCACCATCCTCCTAATAAGGTGGATAGCTTCTGTGGTAGATCGCCCTGGCATGAACCCGAACTGGTTGTCTGAAATAGACACCGTCTTTCGCACTTTCATTTCTACCACTCTCTCCCAGACTTTCATGGTATGACTCAGTAATTTGATACCTCTATAGTTGTTACAGCTCTGGATATCGCCTTTGTTCTTATACAACGGAACCATTGTACTCCACCTCCACTCTTCAGGCATCCTATTAGTCTTGAATATAACATTAAACAACCCAGTAAGCCATTCCAAGCCTGCTCTGCCCACACACCTCCAAAGTTCAATCGGAATTTCGTCTGGCCTGGTAGCTCTGCCCCTCCTCATCTTACGCATTGCCTCCATGACCTCATTGACCTCAATGTCCCTACAATCACTTTATCTCGTGTGGGATGTCGGCATTTCGCAAATCACCTAGTACAATATCCTGATCCCCTTCTTCATTCAGAAGTTTATGAAAGTAGGTCTGCCATCTCCTCTTAATCTGGTCATCCCCCATCAAAACTTTGCCGTCATCATCTTTTATGCACCTCACTTGGTCCAGATCTCGAGCCGTCCTCTCTCTCACCTTAGCGAATCGGAATAGCTTCTTCTCCCCGTCTTTGTTCCCTAGCTCCTCATACAGACGAGCAAAAGTTGCCGTCTTAGCCTCCGTAACTGCCATCTTTGCCTCCCTCCTAGCAACCTTATAGCTCTCACTGTTCGTTCTCTTCTCCTCCTCGCTAGTGCTCCCTACTAACCGCAGGTAAGCGGTCTTCTTCGTTTCCACTTTACCTTGGACAACTGCATTCCACCACCAGTCTCCTTCGTGGCCACCGGTGCGTCCCGAAGATATCCCTAACACCTCTCTCGCCGCCTTCCTTATACAGTCTGCTGTCGTCGACCACATAGTATTTGCATCCCCACTACTTCTCCAAGCTCCCATTGCCGATAACCTTCCTACCGACTCCTGAGCTTTATCCTCAGTCAAGGCGCCCCACCTAATCCTCGGGCGGCCTTGTACTGACCTCTGCTTCCTCCTTATCATAATACTAATGTCCATCACTAAAAGCCTATATTGCGTCGCAAGGGTCTCACTTGGGATAACTTTGCAGTCCTCGCACAACCTTTTGTCGCATCTCCTGAGAAGGAGATAGTCAATCTGAGTCTTCGCCACTGAACTCTGGTAAGTAACGAAATGCTCCTCCCGCTTAGGAAAACTAGAGTTCGCAATCACTAGATCGAATGCCTTGGCAAAGTCCAACAGCGAAGTGCCCCCTCCGTTCCGCTCCCCGAAACCAAAGCTGCCATGTACCTCAGTATAACCACCTGCAAACGACCCAATATGACCATTAAAATCTCCTCCTATAAATAACCTCTCGGAAAGCGAAATACTACGAACGATGTTATCCAACCCCTCCCAAAAGCGCCTTTTAATCTCCTCATCCAAGCCTACTTGCGGCGCATACGCGCTAACGACATTTAAAGTGCACTTACCCACCACCAATTTAATGGTCATTAGTCCATCATTCACCCGCCTGACCTCAACCACCGACAAACTAAGGTGTCTTATCTACCAGAATACCCACTCCGTTCTTACCCCTCAGGACTCGGAGTACCACAACTTATGCTCATACACGTTTTTCGCCCTCGATCCGACCCACCTAGTCTCCTGTACACGCGCTATATTAATCTTCCTCTTCTGAAGGATCTTCGCCAACTCTATGGACTTGCTCGTTAGCGAACCTATGTTCCACGACCCAATTCTCAACCTATAGGCTCCCTTGCCCCCTCGACCTCCCCTGCCTCCCGTACCACACCCTGACCCCGGCCCCACACTCTGCCCCACACGGGGCCATGCCCTTAGTCTATCATCCCAGACTGCAGCCACTACACCTATGACCAATCTAAAGAAGACTCGCTAGTGCACAACAGACAACGAATCAAACTAGAAGGAAGCAAGTGACTACAAGTACACAAGTAAAATGACTGAACTATTGTGAACTAAAGTAACATCAAATTAGCCAACACCAAAAGGGAAACCGTAGAACGGGAGGTACCAACTCCCAAGAACCAAACCTGTGCTGACTTGCTGTACTCGATGTAGTTGTACGCTCACGCACCGCCTCCCACCGCCCTTTGATGCCGCTCTTCCCGGTTGCTCTCCTTTGCTAGTGTTTGTACGCCCAACTTTGTCTTCAACAAGTTCGAGAATTTCCCTGAAAACACAGAAAATACCACGACCCAAAAACCAAAAGGGCTGTCACTGCTACCACTGGTGTAGCCATGACAGTAGTAGGGAAAAAGCAGAGTACTACACAAAATTCACCAAGTAAAATGAAGAAAAAGATAAAGTAAAAACAACTTTTAGAGAAGCAAAATAAACAAATTACCAAGACCCAAATTAGGTCTACAGCTGATATTGCACAAATCTAAGAAAACAGACCCAGAACTTGGGGAAAAGCAATTAGAGTAAGTGTTTAGTCAATTCACAAAAAAGAATGGAGGAGAAAATAAGAAATGCAAGAAAAGGAAAAAGACTAAAAACGAAATAGGACAGATTAAGAGAAGAAGCAAACCGATTTTACCCTTTTTATTTATTAATTAGAGGTACGCCTCTTTATTATGTACAAAAAAACCGAGCTAAATTATTACAATAAGTAATAATACTAACAAAAGAATCTAGTATACTGTAATTAGTCGTTTATTATCTTCATAAAAATTATCATTTCTTTTACACTGAGAACTTGTTATACGAGCCAAATTTCCTTTTACAGTAACAATACTAAAATTATCATTTCTCAATTCTACTCTACTTTTCAAATAAAGACGTGATTCTACCTTATCATCCAAAGCAAAAATTTGACTTTAGTTTTGCTGATTTCTCATATCTTATCTATTGCTCAGTTTACGCCGATGGAAGTATATGCTTGGACATACTGCAAAATCAGTGGAGTCCTATATATGACGTAGCTGCTATACTTACTTCAATTCAGGTATGTTGAGATTGTTATTATATTTACATCATTATGCCTTATGTGTATACAGAATATCGGAGAAACATAGCATGAAAAGCATCTTTGATTTTATTTCCTTGGTGTGTGTGTGTGTGTGTTTTCCATGCAGAATAATGGACATCCTGGTATTGGCATTTATTTTAGACACATCATAGACCATCTCTTTTGTCCCCACCTTGATTAGCTTTGTAGCTTTGTGTCCTTTTATACTTCATATTCTGTACTAATAGTATACTACTATTAAGACATGATATTCTTGGTGGTCAAGTAGCTCCTTGGAGATGTAGGTGTTAGTGGACACGATTGAGTTATGTGTTCCTTTGCATTTCTCTGTTTGAACTGGTGGCAGAGTAGTGTACAATGATGAGAACAGGATATCTGTTATTTTGGATAAGTTGGGAATGCAGGCTTCATTTTTTGGTCCAAATTAGATGATAAAATATGTTCATAGATGCTATATACTGCGCTTGTTATCATTTTCAATAGTAGTAAATTAACTAATTCAACAAATTAATAATATAACAGAAAAGAATCAATCCAAAGCAAACAGGTCCTTGTTTTTAGAACATTGATTATGTCTATAAATGCTGGAGAGGCATTTTTTTTTTTCGGTTAAATATATTTGGTTCAAACAGTTTTTACTTGGGCTCAATTCCATCCGAGACACTGCTCAGTTGGTGCCTGTCTGTCTTAGCTGCTCAATATCATTCTGTCTATTTCATTATGTTTCACCGAGGCACTAATCTTGGGAGTTCAAAAGATCTTCTGTCACCGCCATATTTTTGTTATCTTTCCAAAAAGGTCCAGTTCAGTTTTTGGTGGTCAGTAGTGTTTTCTATTTCTGAATCTTATCATTTGTTTGTAAAATTTAATTGATGTCTGGTGTGAGACCAAGATAGTCAAGTCAATTCTCATTAACCAAACTCGGTAATAAACGTGGGCTGGAGTAAATGGAACTGAACCGAGAAAGCATTAGCATTAGTATGTCTGCTTGTGAACGACCCCTAATGTGTGACTTTTTCCAAATGCAGTCTTTGCTCTGTGATCCAAACCCAAACTCGCCAGCAAATTCAGAAGCAGCACGCATGTTTAGTGAGAATAAGCGCGAGTACAACAGGAAGGTGCGTGAGATTGTTGAGCAGAGCTGGACAGCAGACTAACATCTCTCAGGCTGAATCTGTATGGGAGATTTTCATGGTAGGGATGCCTGTGTCAAGCTGAAAACTTTTCAGTGCTGTTGCTACATTAAAAATAAATGTAGCAGGAAATTGTCCTTTTATGTGTTGTAGGAAACTCCGATTGCCTTTATCTTCATGTTCTGCTACTCGACCATGAGACATTGTACATATGATCTCTTGTATCCAAATTATTTGAAGCTCTCTTCTGTTGGTCCTATGAGACCGAATGAAAAATGGATAAACATCTGATAATTTTTGTTTAGCAATTTAATTCACTGTGAATGTAATATCATTCATCTATCATTGTCCGATGGAGCAAGTAAATAATAGTAGGTAGATTTGGGCTTTTAACACCAAGTAATAAGTCAAAAATCTCCTGCCTGTCTGAGTGTCACCGTAAAGATCTAAGTTGCACATATTTCTTGGCTAATTTTAATTTCTGGCCATAGGATCTGTTAAATGGGTATTGCAGGACCATCAATGTTGAATTATCACCCAATATTGGATCTGCAGTGACTGTTACATTTCTAGATGTTGCAAGAAGTAGGTTGTGGGTTTACTTGCCGCAAATGTCAAACAATTATGAAACGTCATGAAGGAGTAGAATATTTGCCTTTTTGTGTGGTCGCAGTAATTGAAGAGCTTCGGATTTAAAAAATAGTACTAAAAGAAGAACTCTGGATTTAGGCGATGCAGTGGCTATTGATCTTTTATTATTTGATTCCTAATTATAATCTTTTCCGTAGATGAGTTTACAGGTGTGCAGCTGAAATACCCACTGCTTGGAAACCTACCTCCATGGTGTGTATTGACTAAGAAGAGCTATATAAGCAGTTAAATTTGTTTCAGCTGGTATGGCTGCTAATGATGAGCCAGGGTTTGAGGCGAAGGACATCAGAAGATGGATTGCCCATAAGGAGGATGTTTTAGGGATTGGAAACAGCAACTGGTTTGATACGCTTTTTCATGTTAATGTACTTAGATGACAAGAATCTATCTGGCAACATAAGATGATATCACTAGACTAGGTTATTTGGCTCTCTCGACCCTCGATTACTAAGATATCTGTGTCGTCGTCGTGTTGGTTTAATAATTACCTTGGATACCGATTGTTTATTGTTTTGAAGTCCACATATTCATGATCGTTGTATGTGTATGTGTATGTGTATATTTTTCCTCACAAATTTCGGATTGAGGGTGAGCGGGAGACAACTGGATGATGCTCCTTATTGTTGTATTTAATTGCTGTCTGTTAGCTTGGCTGTCAGTTTTGTGTGACAGAAAATCTTATAATTGCCTTTATTTTTCTAAAGAACCGAGTGGGTGAACGGTAACACTCGTGAAGTTGGTCACAAGGAAAACGCACAGTGGGAAATGCGGGGAAACAAAAGGAAAAGGACATTTTCTCTTGGATACCAGATAAGTCCGTCATTACACTTGTTAGCTATGCTTTACTTGCATTTTACAAGCATTAAAACTGTCGGTTGACTCATTGGTATATACTGTTTACCTCGCAAGTCCCAACCACATGGAACTCTATAATACATTCCATTGCTTTACGATTGAGACTCAGATTCCTCTCGTGATGTTGGTCACAAGGAAAACGCGCAGTGGGATGATGTGGAAAATATAACCTTTCCCCCTTGGATACACACTTGGTAAGTGTGTCATTACACTTGTTAAGCTAAGCTTGGCAATTTACGAGGATCTACCATTGTCGGTGGATTCATTGGCCTATACTCCTCGTCCTGTAAACAAAGGGACCTCTACTACATTCATTGCTATACACGTTCTCTATGTTTTTTAGTTTTAACCTTTTGATGTTTGAAACCTAATGGTTCATCTAATTCAAATTCAGCGTCATTGAACGCTTACTACAGTTTCAACGCACTCTATCAAAAGGACTTCTTTAACCAAAAACCTCTGATTAAAAGTAAATGATCTTTTATCGTTTCACCGCCCTTACATGTTAGTGGTAATATAACATGCTATTACAACTGAATGTATCATTGTTGACGAGTCACACTGACACCTGCTCAATCGAACAATTAACTCTTACCTTTAACCTGTTGTGTCATTAGACGGTACAATCAGTCTTGATTCACTGAAGTATCATGATGGTAAATAGCAACAAAAGGAGAAAAAAAAAGAATTTACTGTAGTTCAGACAGGAAGGATCCTTTCTGAAGTCTGTAAGTTTAGGTTAGAGTTTGAAGCCATTGAATTCATCTAAAAGAGCCAACAAAGGACTGATATTTATGTCTGCTGATAGGGAAACCATCTAATTCTACAGTAACAGTGTCGATTCCTGTTTCCCTTCTCTTATTTGCTTGTACAAACTACAAAGAGAGAAGGAAAAAATAAAAAGAACAAAACCAATATGTATATAATATGTATTTGAATTTTTGATGGGGATGTAGAAAGAATTATTTTTGTTACTAACGGTAGTTAAAGAATTTTGCTGCAATCCATTTGTAGTATAAGAAAATTGGGAAATGCAAGATGAAATTGCCGTTCGTTTGGCAAGTAAAAAAGAAAGCACATGGCCCTATAGGTAAGTTGAGGAATAATAAGGAGAGTGAGTTTGTTTGGTGTACCTAATGAACCAAAAAAGAAGAGGGGGACCGCAGCTTTAAATCATTACAAGGTGCTTATTGATGGTTACTTGGAGAGAGATGTGTTGTCTATGCAACATTAATTCACCTTTATCTTCAATTTTTCCTTTAGTTGGAGGTTTCTTCCTACAGCTTATTATATTGCTCTCATTAGTCCCCAAGTATCTGGAAATTTGGAATCAAAAGACAAAGTGTCCATTTAGAGAATCATACACACAACAATAATAGCAAGTACGCATACTTCATACCTACATTGTGAAGTTAGAAAGACTATTTTGAATATATATTCGGCTCAAGAAAGCAAAATCTCGACTGTAGTGAAGAGGAAATATAGTAATGAAGAAGCCGTGGAAAGAGAGCAGTAACAACAACAAGATAATAGAAAAACTAAAGTAAAAGAAACAAAGATCATATATACATAAACTAA
>MU708934.1:56410-77824 GCA_026770625.1 Nicotiana glauca | reverse complement strand
ATATTTTTTTTTTTTTTTTTTGGCAAATACATGTTTGGTCATAGATTTTTTCTACATTTTGGCAAATTCCCAAAACTCAAAACCCAATTCCCAAAATCAGCTCAGGAGCTTATTTTAGCCCAAAATGCCACTATTATATTTTTTAAAAATTGCCCCAAATCCAACAATGCACATCTCGACACATCATCGGTAGGGGAAAGCTGAACTGCTTGACGCTGTATACTAAATATAACAAGCCCGATTCGCATCATTATGCTCAATAAAAGGAACGAGGGAAGCTAAAATAAAAAATATTGGAAGGAAGGAAACTTTTGTATTTTATAAAAGAGTCCACCATTTATTATTTCTGTTTCGTCTTCTCGCTCATCTGATATTATAATATGTAGTTAATTATAAAAATAATAATTTTGTACCAAATTTATTTATGTCCAGGACTATAGTTTGCGATAATATAATAAATGTTATTGATAAAGGTTTTGTTTGGTATTTGTGATAGTTTTTAGAACATGTGAGTAAAACTTATAAGTCATGTTTTATTTTTTTTTCAATTTTTTTTTAAAAATATGCTTTGAAAACATATGTCCAAATACATTTTCATCTTCAAACCACACTTCATTCAAATCAAAATGTTCAAAACAAATTTAAAAATTTATGGCCAAACGCTGGCTAAATTCCTTACCAACTACCTTCTTTAATATTTTTTAGAACTAAAAAAAGTCAAGTATTATACTGCCTCCGGTCCAAAATAAGTGAATTTTGGCTTTTTTCTTGTGGTCCAAAATAAGTGATTTTTTCAGATTTTAAGAATGAATTAATTATTTTTTTTCTACATTATTCTTGGAGTAAATAATATTGAAATATGTGTTTATGTGTTTATGTGAGAGCAGTAGTAATCTCTAACATAATAATAGTAGTATCATTATTACTAATATAACTGAAATAAAGTGGGACCACTCTGCGAAAACATTAATTATTACTACTTTTTTGGTATTTATTAATTTGTGGAAATGAACACGTAAGTATCTTAATTAGTCGATGCTTACAATATTGAGTAAAAGCAACAAAGTGAATGTCCTATTCCTTAATAGAATCTAATATTAACAATATTTTTGCTTTTGTTGTTTTTGCTTTTGTCGTTTTCTACACATTTCATCTTATATAATGAGAATTTTTTCCTCCGCTTTTTATCTTTCGCTAGCATTTGGCCATAAACTTTAAATTTGTTTTGAAAAATTTGATTTGGGTGAAGTTTGGTTTGAAGAAGAAAATGTATTTGAATATACGTTTTCAACACATATTTTCCAACTTTATTTTGGAAAAACATATGTATAATTTTCAAGTTTTGTGATTTTGGCCTAAAATCAGCAATTGGGGTGATTTTGGGATTTTGCCAAAATGTGGGCAAAATTTATGGCCAAACATGAGTTTTGAAAATAATTTCAAATTTATTTTGATAAAATTCATGGCCAAACGGGGCAATCAAACCCCATAACAAATTTGGTGGGAAAAAAATCACATAAGAAATGAGTAGAAAAGACTGACTAGACAACATGAACAAAATTATTGAAATTCAAATGATCACATTACTGTTTAAAATGTGACACCTAAACTAATGAAATGTCATATGAAGACTTGGAGTCCATTTGGATAGGTTTATTTTAATTGATTTTAAGTTAAAATAGCTTTTAAGCTATAAATTAGGAATTTTAATTTTAACTTTTGACTTATTTTTATCTTTTTAGCTTAAAAATAAGTATTTAAAAGTTCTTTTTTACTCTATCCAAACACTACAAAATAACTTTAAAAAGTTATTTAATTAAAAAATATTTAAAATAAGTCAATTAAAACGGACGCTTATTTTCTTTCATTTTGAGAAAGGAATAAATCAAAAACAAAGAAAGAAGAGACTGTTGAAGGTTGACGGGATTTGGTTTGGCTTAGGTAGTTTAACACTGCTCTAATTCATAATCATGATGAGTTTAGGTGCATCTAAAGAGCTCATAGCAGGAAAGGATATTTTTCTTTTAAATATATCCAATAACGACGTCGTGGGCCTTAATGAAAATTCAAAAAGTAGATTAGCAGAAAATCACCAACTTTACTAAAAGCGACAGTATAACAACTACAGTATACAGTTGTACCCAATCGTATATGTACCATTCCACTATTCACTACTGCTACTCACAGAATCCAATTCGAGAGAGAGAGAGAGAGAGGAGTAAGAGATAGGCGGTGGAGGGGTCCATCTTCCACAAGGTATGGATGGCTATGGCTTCATGGGCCTGCTCATTTGTTAGCAGCTGCATTTTCTTTTTTTCCTTTTAACTTTCAGCTCAATCTATCTTTCACCTGATTTCTGTTATTTCTCTATAGCTCACTCTCTCTGGAATTTTTACTTTCAATTCAGCTATGCTAAGTTTGGGATCTTAAAAGCAGCTTCCAATTCATCAGGTACTTCTCAGATCTGACCTACATTTGCACTCTAAACCCTACTCTACATTTTGTTTTCTCTTTAATTTTGCATGTCTTCAATTATCAATTTGCTTTTACCTTGTGGTTTTAGCTCAGATCTAGTGGCACACGTTTTACTTGTTTTAAGGAGAATTTGTTTTTTTAATTGAATAATGCAGGATTCAGTTGAAATCCACTTTAGGTGAGCAGCTTGCTGTTTGCGATGGGGAAATCTCCGGCCAAATGGATCAAGGCTGTGCTTTTTGGCAAGAAATCATCCAAGTCTCATTTATCTAAGGTATATGAGAATATGTCTTATTATGTTATAATTCTACAGCATTACAGGGAATTTATGAAAATTGTACTACTTCCGTGTTTGGTTCGATCTGGTTTCAGCAATTTGGTATTTCTGTTTCTTAATTAGCAATCAAAGGAAAATGAGTTCAATTCCGCCTTTCTCTCTCTCACCCTACTTAGGTGTAAGTGAGTTGCAGTGCAAATGCATCACTCTCATGTCATACTAAGTAGATTTTGGAAATCAGCTCAGCTGCATGTATTGCATCATTATTCCTTATTAGCTCAAGTAGTTTGATGCCATTTTACAAATTTCCTCCGAAATTCTCTTTGCTGCTGAAGATTCTTTTTAATTTTGCTACTCTATGTTATTTACTTAGAGGTATCTGCAATCTTAATCTGTGTTTTGAATGAAGGATGTTACGGGTGAGAAAAAATCGTCTGCAAAAGCACCAGTGGGGGATCTAGCTCTGAATTCACCAACTTTGGATCCACCAGTTCAGAATTTGGATAGCCGTGGTGAGTGTGATCAGGCTGGATTGGAAAAGGGGACAAGCACTGACTTTGCATGTGAAACCGCCTCATTATCTTCTGCAACACACGAAACAGATCTGCATGTTAAGGGGGAAATTTCCACAGATGATGCTGAGCTGGAAAGGCTAGAGCATGCTGCCACCAAAGCACAAGCAGCATTTAGGGGTTACTTGGTACTGTTTAATAGCAGAATTTACAACTTTGATCTCTAAAGAAAGTCCGTACGGTCTATTAAGAGTTTAATTTGATATTCAGTTCTGAATTAAGATTTGAGGTATTCACTCTAATGGATCGTGTCTCTCTAGATTGTGGAACAGTTTGAATGTTTATGTGCATAATGTCTAAAATCTGTAGGAGTTTAGAGCCCATGTTTCTGCTTAATTGAGGCAGTAGAAGTTATGTGATCCTCTACAAAGACATTGCTTGTGTGGCACTAGGGTTCCTAATTATCTGCTTGTGTAAATTAATTCTGCATTAGATTTGGAGCCTTTTCTGTGAAGTCAAGTAGTCAATTGTAATTTTTTACAAACCAGCATAATTTCTTTACAGATGCATAGCTTTAGGTAAAACGCACTAGTTGGACTTAAAAACTGAAGAAGCTTCGGTGTTTCTCCCTTTTCTAATTTCAAAGCATGATCCACCTTTCAATTGTTCTTTCTGCTATGCCCTTATCCACTGGTATCTTTCCTCAGGCTCGTCGGGCTTTTCGAGCTCTCAAAGGTATCATAAGGCTACAAGCACTTATTCGTGGGCACTTGGTTAGGAGGCAGGCAGTTGCTACTCTACGCTGCATGCAGGCAATTGTCAGGATTCAGGCATTAGCTCGTGGTCAAAGTGTTAGACTCTTACATTCTGGGCATCAGCTGGTTAGAAAGTATAGTTTTGGAGAACTTAAGGTAACTCTTGCAATACAATCTATGATGCTTTTCTTCCCCTTGCTTGCTTGTATTCTCGTTCCTTCCCCCTCATAAAAGCATAGGCATAAGAACAAGGTGGAGTTCATATTGATTAGGATATATGAGGAGTTAGGTTGACTTCAATATTATTCTCGTAGCGAGTTTAACTAACCTGTAACACTTTAGTGATAGAAGAAGTATAATTCGTATAGTTTGATTGAAAAACATCACATCCGTATCTATATGTAAATTATCAATGCACACAAACTATTAAAGGCGAAGAATAATGTAATTGATTTTCATGTTTTTAGTAGTGTGTCAAACACTTGGGACAATCCAAAAGAGGAAGTGCACATAAAATTGGACAATCCGAAAATGGAAGTGCAAAGTAATAAAAAAGAAATTTTGGATTTGTTTACATCAAATGTTTTTTTGACTTTTGTTATAATATAAGACGAGTATCTGCTACTGCTTTTCTTTTCCCATCTTGTCAGCTTTGACAGATTGTAGTATCTATTTTGAACTTATTCATGTTGGTACAAATTGTTTTGGCTATTGACTCTGTGTTCCATGTGTTCTTTGTTTAACCAGAATCCTGAGCAGAGGCCTTCAAAACTGACAGCTAATGCATTTCCACACAAGGTATTGTTGACCTCCCTGCGCCGTTGTTAACTGACAAGTTTTTGTTGTATTACAGGGTTTTCCTGTTAGGTATTATTTCTTTTCTTTTCCCCTTTTGGCCCTAGGTTGGCGTCGAGCTGCAGACCTGTGTGGCTGATAATATATTTGGTTTGAGTTAGAAAATGAAGATGTTGCTTTATCCTTTTACTTTTGGGTGGTTTTATGGTTGAAGATGGGTCAGGGAGGTGCCAAAATAGAGAAAACCACGTACAAGGAGATGGGTCTGGGAAGTGATTGAGCTTTATCTAAGGCTGAGGAACCTGGAAATGTCCCCAATGTGTAATTAAATGAGGGGGTGAGGGAAGATTAGTAAAACGGCAGGGATGCATCATAGAAGGTCAGAAAGTCTGGTTTCTCTGATACAGGTTCAACATCTATATATCCAGAGTACAAAAGTGTTGCTGATTTTTGGCATCATTGGTTTCATTTACTGCAGAATGATTCTTATCTGATCTGTAACATTTTGCATTAATCTTTTGCTGAAGTTGTTCCTTTGTACTAGTATTTCTGAGAAAGTTGAACAAATGTGGTAGTAAATTCATCTTAAATGCCTCAGTAGAGTGACTATGCTAGATGTGCGGCACTACAAAGGAAGAACTCGAAGTTGTACTGAAGTTGCTTATCATGAAGAGAGAATGTTGATTTGAATGACGAAGCCTGACCTGTAGTATGTGTATCACAAATATCTAATGGATATCCGTTTACTACCTAAAGTTGATGTGAAGGTCAGAAAATCAACATAGGAAGTTGGAACAAATATATCATTCCCTCCGTCTCAAAAAGAATGGCGGTGTTTAGAGTATGAGAGTCAACTCATCTAATGTTTACTATGATATCGAACATTTTTTAGTAATTTTGGAATATAATTTACGTATCTGGGAATTGCATGAAAAGTATTAATTAACAATCTTTTTTAAACAAAAATATTTGAATAGATCATTTTGGAACAGTTTGACTCAAATAGTAACAATCCAACCATTTGGGACTGAAGTAATTCTTATTATTTTTATGATGTAGACAAAATTCTGTATTTGATGGTAATCTCTTGCTTGTTTTAGCTACTTATGGCAGTGCCAACAGCCATGCCCTTGAGCCTTCAGTATGATGAGTGTGAACCTAATTCAGCTTGGCAATGGCTTGAACGATGGTCACTATCTCGGTTTTGGGAGCCACTTCCACAACCAAAGAAAGTTGTTGAAGCAAAGTCGCAGAAGAAACAGGGTAACAAGCAGAGTGTTGAAACAGAAGTAGCAAGATCAAAACGAAGTGTCAAGAAGATTCTTACATCAGCAAATGGAGATGCTTATGCTGTAAGTTCCTCTGAACCAGAAAAAGCTAAACGTAACCCAAGGAAATTCTCACATCCTCACATAGAGCCAGTGCCAGATCAGCCTCAAAATGAACTTGAGAAAGTCAAGCGCAATTTAAGAAAAGTTTCTGCAGCTTTGGCAACACCTTCAGAAAGGTCGGAAACAGAAACTGAGAAGGTACAACTAACTCCTAATCTGGCTCAGGCTCAGGCTCAGGCTCAGGCTCAGGCTCAAGCTCAAGCTAAAACATCAAAATCCTCAGCTCCAGATGTTGAACAAATAGTGGTTAATTCTTCTGAGAAAAAGAGTGATTCAGCTCCTGAAATTGAGAAATTGACCGTAACTGAAGCTCCTTTACCTGTAGCAGTGGATGAACCAAGTAATGAACTGCTTGATCATCCTACCACTGAGCAACAGCAATTGGAGGATGTTGGGAACACTGCCAACAGCCCAGTCGTCAACGAGGAGCTTAGCTTGATGGAAGATCACACTTCCAAAGAAAGAACTAGGAGGAGGAAATCTCTTCCCACCAAGCAGGAGAATTCTGAGAATATTTCACAGAATACAGCAAACGTGCCTAGTTATATGGCTGCCACTCAATCTGCTAAGGCGAAGCTTAAAGCTCAAGGATCTCCTAAGGTAAGTGAAGATGGAGCTGAAAATGGTTTTGTTCGGCGTCATTCTCTACCATCCTCTACCAATGGCAAATTGAACACGTCGTCACCTCGAGTGCAAAGGCCAATGCAAGCAAATGGAAAAGGTGGAAATAAGAACAGACCAATGTCATCCTCTAAAGATGGTAAGAAGCAATGAATAGAGACATTTTAGTTACAAGTTGATCTTGTCACATGTTTCTTGCTATCTGAGATTGTTTTGTTTCCGAATAGCTGGGGTATGTAATGAAATTCCCGTAGGTTGATGCGAGTTTTCTTTGTTGGGCCTTCTTTATTTTGTGTTGCTTTGAAATTTTTTTTTTTGTGAGAATTTTTTAATTAAGCCAAGAAAAGTATGCTTAATCTATTGTTTTTTTTAAAAAAAATAATAAGAAAAGCATATACATCTTGTTTTTCTCAAGTAACTAATCAGAAAAGTAAATGCATGATTCTAGTACCATTCTATATGTCAAAGCACTTCCATATGTAAACAATGACCTGGCATTAGTTGCGTCCTTCATTGTGATAGTGTGTTTTCTTGTTTTGTTTGCGCTCTTTATCTTTTAATAAATGGTTCTCTTAGATCATCTCAGAATTGATAGTTACAAGCTCATTTACTCTCATCAACTTGAAAACTTCCCTGACTCAATGATTACCTTCTGGCTCCCTCTTCAGAAAAGGTGCCTCACCCTGGTTGGAAGAGATGAGTTCAACATTCTGCTTACTCGAGGAACTTTAGTACTGCATGATTACCTTCTGGCTCCCTCTTCAGAAAAGGTGCTTCACCCTGGTTGGAAGAGATGAGTTCAACATTCTGCTTACTCGAGGAACTTTAGTACTGCATGTGTTGAAGACATCAATGGGATCTTTCGCTATTTTCTGTTGACTTTAAACTGCAAATTCCGAATAACTGTTGTTTGATATGATATCATAGCATATTTCGTGTTTCCATTAGTATTGCTGGGGGTGTTTGCAGGGATTGTATAGTTGGTTGTAGACCTCGAGACTGTTTTGTTTAACAGGATTCTTGTGATATATTCTTTATCTTTTCTTTTAATTCTTTTATTGTCACTATTAGCCCCATATGCTTTGACATAGTATCTCCTCGTAAAGTTTTGCTTTGTTATTTAATGTGATTCTTATGTGACACAAGTATTTCCTCTGCATAAGTTATAACCAACACAGAAGAGGGTATCGACTACTGCCATGGAAAATATTCCAATCTTATACAGAGCAAAACGAAGGTTCCACGACTTAAAGGTATAACAACCAGGTAGAATGGGCAAGACTGACACAAGAATGGCTGTAATTGAGACACGTTTTTCGGATGGACGATATGGATTTTTTCGAGATAGTTAACCACTTTTTTAACCGTGAGAGGGTGGATGTAATTCAGCTCGAACGAAGTGAGAGGGAGGTCATTCAGTCCTTCTTACAGAGACTATCCTTTATATAAGTTATGATCCATCCAAGGAATGAGCCTCCCCAGAGTCAAATCCCGTGGACTACAAGGAAAAGATAGAATCTCGCCTAGCTACCCATTGCTAGAACTTCCAGCGCTAAGGTGGTTGGTGTGGTAAGGCAAGCAACTCCTCTTTCCGGAAATGCCGATTCCAGTGTCTCCTAGGAGGCGCCGTGCGTCGAGTATACACCCGGTACCCAGCTTCCCGTAAACGTTTAAAACGTGTTACTAGGGTCTAAGGCTTGTTAACTTATATACACAACATCTCTCTTGTGTTTTGCCGATGTGGACTGTCTATCCATTCCTGTCAAGAAAGTCCAATGTGCCGATTACTCACACATTAGTCATAGATGGTGACTCCACTCATATTTTCCAACAGTATTGTTCTTTTCTCATTGTTCTGTTTATGTTTGAACCTTTTCTCATTGTTCTGTTTATGTTTGAACACAAGTCTGCCATGACTTATCAATCTGCTAATAAGTAATTGGTGGTTAATATGGCTAAAATGAAGCTCATTAATATGGATATACATTGAAGTTAGCCAAAAGTAGTAACGACAATAAGGATTGAAATTGTGCACTGGGCAGCCAGTTTTTATGTGAGAATGAACAGTCAAAATAAAACCATCAGAAATGCAATTAATGGTAAGGGAGTAATTACCATTCAAAATCAGAAACTGCTTCTCCTTAAATAATAACCTGACAACACTTAAAATCAGAAAGGACCTCTCTCCTTAAATAGCTAAATCCTGATTCGCTTTCAATAAATTTCTTTAACTGTTCAAAAAAATTCAAGAGAAAACACAGTAAGGAAGGCAAAGTGCTAAGAAGACACAGTGGTTTAAAAATTTTAGGTTATTTTCAATATTCACTTGTGTTCTATTTGAATATCTTCTTTTGCTCAAGTATTTCTAAATTAATTATCGAATTTTTTTTCCATAGATCAAGAAAGATTATGTAATGCAATCAAAACCTACATATCGACCATGAGGTTCTGTATACCGTGAAGATGAAGGTATTCTGTTTACAAGACAACACAAACGGCTACTTCTGCATGTGATAACTAGGAGTAATATACGGAGTTATCCAGTTTCACGTAGACTGTTGGTTGACAACTTCTCTTTTGTGCACATGCAGTTAAAAATCGTTTCCACAATAAGGCCATAGGATAAAGGAAGAGTGCATGTATTCAAGCTATCATTAAGACACTCTCTCTAAGTCTCAAAAACACTGGAGTTGATTATGTCTTCAAAGGTTAGTAGTTTGTTGATATTTTTGTTCGTTCTTCATCTGTCGGCTGTTGCTAGTGTTACCGGGCGCAAGATAGGGATCTATGAGATCAAGAAAGGAGATTTCTCTGTTAAAGTCACTAATTATGGTGCTAGAATCATCTCTGTTCTTGTTCCTGATAAGAATGGTACGTCTGCCTTTAACTTTAATCAATCCAATATGTTCCAATTTTAACATCTGTTCTTGTTTTCTGCTATTCCTCTGAGAAATCAGTCCTATCTTGTCTTGCTCCCTTCCAGGAAAAATAGGTGATGTTGTTCTTGGATATGACACCATCAAGGAATACAAGGTTAGTTCACTTCGTTTCATTCTAATGGATCTATTTGAATTTGCTCATAACATGGTGTGATATTTTTGCTCTCGGCCAAACCAACACGATTTTCTCCAAAATGCCTCACACCATTAAGAATATCATTGCACGTTATATGTAGCTTTTCTTATCAGCTTCCAGTGTGAAACTTTATCTGCACATCTAATATTTAGGTCTGATGGATTATCTCAAAGGATACCAAAATCAACATTTGAAAAGCTCATTTTAACAAGTTTCGCATGTGAATTATAAAATAGGGTTACACATGATGGAGGATTATGAATTTAATAATGTCGCATTCTAAGTTAATAAGGGCATAAAATGTGTTCAGTTTTGAAATTCTTTCCAAGAAACCAATGGATGTGAATATGGAATTAGCCTCCTGATACTTTTAAAATCTTCATAGCATAAACAAATATGAAAATACCTTTGTGCAGAATGATACAAATTATTTTGGAGCAATAGTTGGAAGAGTTGCTAACCGAATTGGTGGTGCTCAATTTACTTTGAATGGAACCCTTTATAAGCTCATCGCCAATAATGGCAATAACACATTGCATGGTACCCCTTTACTTGCTTACTCTTCAACTTTCACCTCCATTTACACAAATTTGCTTTCTCTTTTCCTGATGCAAAAATTTGATATCTACAGGCGGCCCTAAAGGATTTAGCCATGTTGTCTGGAAGGTGAGCAAACACGAGCGACATGGTTCACATCCTCATATAACTTTAACCTACCGCAGTGCTGATGGTGAAGAAGGCGAGTCTTGGTTTAGTACTGATACCACACTGCAAATATAACTTTCAATAGTGAGAATCTTATAAATAACCAAATCCATTGCTTTCTTTTGTAGGATTTCCTGGTAATCTTCGTGTCTCAGTTACTTATGCATTGAAAGATCCTTACAAGCTTAGTGTGGTAATGAAGGCAAAAGCTCTGAACAAGGCAACTCCAGTTAACTTGGCTCAACACACTTATTGGAACATTGGTGGACACAACAGTGGCGACATCTTGTCCAACGTTATTCAAATCTTTGCATCACACATCACACCAGTAGACGGACATCTCATTCCTACAGGCGAAATTACCCCTGTCAAGAACACACCATACGACTTCCTGAAACCTCGTAAAGTGGGGAGCCAGATGATCAACAAACACCAAAATGGATATGACATCAACTATGTACTTGACAGCAGTGAGAAAATGAAACCAGTGGCAATAATATATGATAAGAAGTCAGGAAGAGTGATGCTTTTACAAGCATCTGCACCTGGTGTACAATTCTACACTGCAAACTCTCTCATTAAGAAGGGGAAAGGTGGATATGTATATCAGCCTCATGCAGCTTTGTGTTTGGAGACTCAAGGATTCCCGGACGCTGTCAATCATCCAAATTTCCCATCGACAATTGTGACTCCGGGAAAGACATACGTTCACAAGATGCTGTATACGTTCGTGAAATACTAGAACGCTTATAACATTACTCTTTTCCACCATTGCTGATGTCTTTTGCATCTTCTGCATAAATTAAAATTTATGTCAGGGTTATATGTTCTTTGAGAAAAATAACACACTTTTGGTCCCTAATTTAAATTAATCGCGGAATGATAAAAAGCTTAACACCTCTTACTCTTATTACTTTTTCAATATGAAAACGAAAAAAAAAAAATTAAAAATCAAAAGGTCATTTTATTCAAAACCCCAATTGTGACATCCCTTCTCTCCCATTTCACACCTCGAAACGCACCCTTCTTATAGAGATAAACGCGCTTTCACATCTTCTTAACCCGAAATAGCTGGGGAGAGGAAAGTTTTTTTTTTTAGGGTACTTCCGGGAACCGACCCCGTCAATGTAACTCTTATCCGTCTTTGCTAAGCGGATATGCAATGTTGATCTCTTGTCGATCAGTCCCTAATTCAAATTAATGTAGTCATTTGACCCCCCAAAAGAAATGAAAAGTTTGACAATACTTGTTTTTCTTCATGTAAAATGTTTATGAGATTACAAGGGATTTGGATATTTTATATCTTGAATGAACAATGAACTCCACTAGGACTAGAATATGAAATACACATGATTGTTTTAGAAGTGTGGTTGAAGGGACAAATTGACAGCTAAACTTACTACCTCGGGGTATGTAAAAAAGAATTTAACCTATATGTACACTAACAAAGTAAATTTTTTGCATGTTGTATAAGGTTATTAATTTCACTTGGAGTCAGTAATACTCTTTAGAGAAAAATAGAAATGGCCAATCATGTGTTTGATAGTCTTTTACGCCGAATGGGCCAAGCTTTTCTTTACTATTCTTGAATAAGAATCATGACCACCATTTTTGTATTTACAAGTCAACACAAACGGCTACTTCTGCATATATTCTTCCCCACAGCATGTTACCCTTTCTCCGTTATTTTTGAATTACTTTTATTACGGTTATTCTGTTAGATACCGTTTAGCTGCAGGTTATTGGTTTGTTGTGTCCTAGCCTCGTCACTACTTCACCGAGGTTAGGCTCGACACTTACCACCACAGGAAGTCAGTTGTGCTGATACTACACTCTGCACTCTTTTGTGCAGATCCCAGTACCGAAGCATACGGACCTTAGCTTGGGGTTGCTACCTACACATAAAAATTAACTTGACTCTCTTGTCTAACTCCAAGACTTTACACACAATCTTTGTCAATTTCCATGCACCTGACTAAGTCCACTTTTGTGCACATGCAGTTAATAAAATTTTGGGAAAAGGGCCAAAATTATACCCCTACTGTCGAAAATTAGTCACTTAGTACCCCGTTCTACTTTATGGCTAAAATTATCCCTACTGTTAACAAAGTATGCAAAATTATTCCTACCGTTACTAAAGTAGATAAATTTGTACCTAAATCTAACAGATTTGGGAAAAGGCCAAAAAAGTACCCCTACTATTGAAATTTATCCACGTTAATACCCCGTTTTACTTTCGGGCTAAAACAATACATGCTGTTATTAAAGTAGGAGAAATAGTACCCAAATCTAACAGAGCTCCTACGTGGCAACCGGGTCCCTCTTAATAATGTGCCAACTAACTAATTAATTGCCAACTAGACTATTACAACCCGCCTCACATAATAACCCGCCCCATTTGATAACCCCTCCACCTAAAAACAATCTCAGTCGAATAAACCTAAGGTTCAAGCTCAAATTCCTCATCTTTGCCTCTTTCTTTCTCCTTTGCTCGACTCTATTTCTCTCATCTTCATCAATGTCGCAGAGCGGTACTTCTTCTCAGAGAAGAACCAAGTGGACTGATATTCCCCATTGGTCTTTAAAATCTTCCTCATATGTGCTCCATCCAGCCCACCATAAGTACTTCTTATATTCCCCATGTCCCTATTTTTTGCACCAATTTGCCTCTATGTGCCTTACACAATATCTATGGTGTGCCTCAGGAAGAACCAAGTGGATTAAATCAATCAAACCCTTAAAATGGAAAAATAGTAAAGAAATGCATCAAAAACTGAACATCTCCAGTAATGCAACAGTGGAACAAACCAATTAAATGCAGTAATGAAACTGTAATTAAATGCAACAGTAATGAAACTAATGAGATGCAACAGAACAGTAATGAGATGCTACAGTTATGAACTAATGAGATGCAACAAAACAGTAATGAGATGCAACAGTGAAGAATAGAGGCAAAAGTTTACTAAATGAAACAGTAAAGTCATACCTTTTGCATATCTGAAATAAATATAATCCCTTCTCCACTTTTGAGGTCCAATGAATGTTGTAGCATCCTTAAGAACCAACTCCATGTCACTTTGGTCTCTTTATCAACAACAGCCCAAGCTAAGGGATAAAAATGCCTCATGGAGTCTTGGCCAACAACTACTAACAATTGACCCTTGCATTTCCCTTTCAGAAAGGTTCCATCCAAGCCAATGAATGGTCTCAAACCCACTCTTGAACCCCATTTTTAATGCATGAAAGCAGATGTACATTCTTAGGAATCTTCTTTTACGTATTAATGTGGATAAATTTCAATAGTAGGGGTACTTTTTTTGCCCTTTTCCCAAATCTGTTAGATTTAGGTACAAATTTATCTACTTTAGTAACGGTAGGGACAATTTTGCATACTTTGTTAACGGTAGGGACAATTTTAGCAGTAAAGTAGAACGGGATACTAAAGTGACTAATTTTGGAGAGTAGGGGTATAATTTTGGCCTTTTTCCCTAAAATTTTCTATAATAAGGCCAGAGGATAACATATATTCAAAGCTGTCATCAATACACTCTCTCTAAAGTCTCAAAACCACTTGAGTTTACTATGTATTCAAAGGTTAATCTGTTGATATGTTTGTTCATTCTTCATTTGTGTGCTGCCGCTAGTGTTAGAGGGTACAAGATAAGAATCTATGAGATAAAGAAAGGAGATTTCTCTGTTAAGGTCACTAATTTTGGTGCCAGAGTCATCTCTGTTCTTCTTCCTGATAAGCATGGTATGTCTGTCTTTTACATAAATAAATCTAGAACCCGATTAAAGATTTAAATTTGATGGGATATTTTTTCTTCTGTTCCTTGAAAAAATCAGTCTTATATTTTCTTGATACTTTCCAGGAAAAATAGGTGATGTTGTTCTTGGATATGATACCATCGAGGAATACAAGGTTAGTTCACTTTATTCTGTTTCAATAAATCTACTTGAATTTGCTCTTTCCTAGAAACTTTTTAGTTCGTTTTCTAAAGAGAAAAGGAGAGATAGATTCTTAACATTTCCTTCCTTTGATTTTCCTTCTATTTTATATTTTTATTGCAAGTCACTGTGGTTCTGCCTTCTGCGTCTGATGAGTCAATAGCAATTGTGCCATGTAAATATTCGTAACCACTTATGAACCAAATGGAATTAACAACTTTTTATTTGACAATGACACTGTTCAATTCGCTAATTGTAGCTTTTTCCTAACAAAAGACCCCCATCTCTAATCTACAATATCTAACCTAAATTTTCCATGTCTTGGATTGATGTGGAGTATATTCAAGGAAATTTATACCGGCAAAAAATTCTCTCTATGGTTAAACAATAATAACACCAATCCAGTAAAATCCCATAGGAGGATCAAAATGCAATATTGTGGCAGTTATCCATGTGGTAACTTTTCTAACCCTCTAGCTTTAAATTCTGAAGGTTTAAAGGATCTCTCTATAGTTTCAAAAACTTCAAATTTAAATTGTAACGTCCGGCTTCTTTTCTGAAAAAAAAAAGAAAAAAAACTTGAGCCTAAATCGTAATGAATATTTCATTGAAATAACTTCAATATTTATAGTACAGAACTGTGATTCTGCCCCCCAAGACCCAAGTTGTTTCAGTGTACTGCACACTGAAATGTATGTTCATCCAAGCTGTTTGCCACTATGAAAATTCACGTTTTGAAGCATCTAACTGCATAGAGGGATCCAGGATTTAAGTTGATTTAAGGTTTTTAGCATCTAACTGCATAGCGGGCTTGAATGAGGAGGTTAAAAGGCGTTTCTGGGAGAGCTTGGACGAGGTTGTGCGTAGTATTCCTCCCGCTGAGAGGTTATTTATAGGAGGGGATTTTAATGGCCACATTGGGTCGGTTGCTGGTGACTATGGCGAGGTGCATGGTGGCTTCGGCTTTCGGGATAGGAACGGGGGAGGTTCTTCGTTACTGGATTTCGCTAAGGCTTTCGAGTTGGTGATTGCGAATTCGAGTTTTCCGAAGAGGGAGGAGCATCTAGTGACTTTCCGGAGCTCGACTGGGAAAACTCAGATTGATTACCTCCTCCTCAGAAGGTGTGATAGAGGGTTCTGCAGGGATTGCAAGGTTATCCCGGGTGAGACTCTCGCGACTCAGCATAGGCTCTTGGTTATGGACGTCGGTATTTCGATAAGGAGGAAGAAGAGGTATGCTCGTGGTCAACCGAGGATTAGGTGGGGAGCCTTAACTAAGGATAAAGCACAGGAGCTGGAGGGGAGGTTATTGGCTATGGGAGCATGGAGTACTAGCGAGGACGCCAACGCTATGTGGGCTACGACAGCGAACTGCGTTAGGGAGGTGGCGAGAGAGGTGCTAGGGATTTCGAAAGGTCACTCAGGCAGGCACCTAGGCGACTGGTGGTAGAATGACACAGTTCAAGGCAAAGTGGAGGCGAAGAAGGAAGCTTATTCGAAGTTGGCAAGGAGCACATGCGAGGAGGAAAGGAGAGCGAATAGAGAAAGGTACAAGGTAGCAAGGAGGGAGGCGAAGTTAGCGGTCACGGAGGCTAAGAATGCAGCGTTTGGCCGACTTTATGAGGAATTGGGAGTAAAAGGGCGGGGATAAGAAGTTGTTCAGATTGGCTAGAGCGAGGGAGAAGAAGGCTAGGGATCTGGATCAGGTGAGGTGCATCAAAGACGAGGATGGTAGAGTCTTGATGGGGGAGTCCCAGATTAAACAAAGATGGCAGAGATACTTTCAGGGTCTTCTAAATGAGGAAGGGGACCGTGATATAGATCTAGGGGATCTGGGGCATTCGGAGAGTTTCCGAGACTTTGGGTATTGCAGGCGTATTAAGTTGGAGGAGGTCGTAGGGGCTTTGCGTAAGACGAGTCGGGGCAGAGCGACCGGGCCAGACGAAATTCCGGTCGAGTTCTGGAAGTATATGGGTAGAGCAGGCTTGGAGTGGCTGACTGGGCTGTGTAATGTTATTTTCAGGACGAAGAGGATGCCAGAAGAGTGGAGGTGGAGTGCAGTGGTTCCGTTGTACAAGAACAAAGGTGATATTCAGTGTTGTAACAACTATAAGGGTATCAAGCTTCTTAGTCATACCATGAAAGTATGGGAGAGGGTGGTGGAGGCGAGGGTGAGGAAGACAGTGTCTATATCTGACAATCAGTTCAGGTTCATGCCGGGTCGCTCGACCACGGAAACTATTCACCTTATTAGGAGGTTGGTGGAACAGTACAGGGATAGGAAGAAAGATCTTCACATGGTGTTTATTGACTTGGAGAAAGCGTATGACAAAGTCCCTAGGGAGGTGCTATGGAGGTGTCTGGAGATAAAAGGTGTGCCGGTAGCTTATGTTAGAGCTATTAAGGACATGTATGATGGAGGCAAGACTAGGGTAAGGACTGTGGAAGGCGACTCGGAGCATTTCCGCGTTGTTACGGGGTTACACCAAGGATCAACACTTAGCCCATTCCTATTTGCCTTAGTAATGGATGCTCTCACACACCATATTCAAGAGGAAGTGCCATGGTGTATGTTATTCGCGGATGATATAGTCCTGATTGATGAGACGCGGGAAAGTGTTAATGAGAGGTTGGAGGTTTGGAGACAGGCTCTAGAGGCTAAAGGTTTCAAATTGAGCAGGACTAAGACAGAGTACCTAGAGTGCAAGTTCAGCGCTGAGTCGAGGGGAGTAGGCATAGATGTGAGTCTTGGATCACAGGTCATCCCCAAGAGAGGTAGTTTCAAGTACCTTGGGTCGGTTATTCAGGGGGATGGAGAGATTGACGAGGACGTCATTCACCGCATAGGAGTGGGGTGGACGAAATGAAGGCTCGCATCTGGAGTCTTATGTGACAAGAAAGTGTCATTGTTACTCAAAGGTAAGTTTTATAAGGCAGTGGTTAGACCGGCTATGTTGTACGTACCAGAGTGTTGGGCAGTTAAGAACTCTCATGTCCAAAAGATGAAAGTAGCTGAGATGAGGATGTTGAGATGGATGTGTGGGCATACTAAGATAGATAAGATTAGAAATGAAGATATTCGGGAGAAGGTAGGTGTGGTCTCTGTCGATGACAAGATGCGGGAAGCGAGACTCAGATGGTTTGGGCACGTGCGGAGGAGAAGCCTGGATGCTCCAGTGAGGAGGTGTGAGCTGCTGGCTGTAGTAGGCACGAGAAGAGGTAGAGGACGGCCTAAGAAGTATTGGGGAGAGGTGATTAGGCAGGACATGACTCGATTGCAGATTTCCGAGGACATAGCCCTTGATAGGAAGGTCTGGAGGTCGAGCATTAAGGTTGTAGGATAGAGTGGTAGTCGAGCTTCTCCTCCATTCCAGGGGCGAGGCGAGTGCGAGTAGGATGGTCATAGACAGCTTGTGTTTAATGTAGAGTTCACACTAATCTTAGTGTTCCCCATAGTTTTGGGCTTTAGTTTCGGGTTATTGTTATTGCATGTCATCTGTTTTATGGTTTTTTAGGGTGCTGTCATTATGTCGTCGGTTATGTTGACGTTACTGATGAATTGTCTTTTCTTCTTTTCTTGTTTTCTTGTTTTTATTTCCAGCTTCATGAGCCAAGGGTCTTTCGGAAACAGCCTCTCTACCCCATCGGGGTAGGGGTAAGGTCTGCGTATACACTACCCTTCCCAGACCCCACCTAGTGGGACTTTACTGGGTTGTTTTTGTTGTAGTATTGAGCCATTATATCTTTAAAATTATGGTGTCTCTATTATATATCACAATTTTAGTAGATATTTAGACATAAATTTATGCTCGCATCAGTGGTTCAGATGAACACGTACCAAAAAGAATCATGAACAAAAGTGGTAGCTGGTAGGGATACCAAAAAGCTAATGGGGGTGGACCATCATGAACGAAAGTGGTAGGGATATCAATGCTCATCTGCCGCGTGCATTCTTTATGCCTCTTTCATCATTTGAGGCTTTTAGGATTCCCCTTACCTAAAAACTAACCATATTGCCTTATTTGTTCCATTTTGTGGGTAACAACTAAATAATGTCACATTTTGGATGCATAAATAAAAGAGATTTGTGGAGGTTTTCGAATATGAACCATATGTATTTGATTTGTTAGTCAAATACAACAACAACAACTCAGTAAAATCCTACTAGTAGGGTCTGGGATGGTAGTGTGTACGCAGACCTTACCTCTAGCCCGAAGGAGTAGAGAGGTTGTTTCCGATAGACCCTCGGCTCAAGAAAATAAAAAGGATAAAAGGAGACAATATTAGTATCCCCACATAAAACATAGGAAAAATAGGAACAACATGAAATCCAGAAGAAAGATGCAAAGCAAAAGTGATAGCTAGTAAATAGGTCCTGCACTGAAAAGCGAAATAGTAAGACACAATATTGCCACTAGCTATCTTAGACAAAACCCTACCAGACTAGTCTCACAAAGGTACGAAGTAAGGCAAGACTCAACTACCTCCTAACCTACAATCCTAATACTTGACCTCCACTACTTCCTATCCCGTGTTATGTCCTCGGAAATCTGAAGCCTTGCCATATCCTTCTTGATCACCTCTCCCCAATACTTCTTAAGCCGCCCTCTACCTCGTTTCGTGGCCTCCACAACCAGCCGCTCACACCTCCTTACCGCAACATCTGGGCTTCTCCTCTGAACATGCCCGAACCATCTAAGCCTCGCTTCCAGCATCTTGTTATCAATGAGCCACGTGCACGTTCTCTCGAATATCATCATTCCTAATCTTATCCATCTAATGTGCCCGCACATCCACCTCAACATTCTCATTTCTGCTACTTTCATCTTCTGGATATGTGAGTTTTTAACAGGCCGGTCTAACCACCGCTTTATAGAATTTGCCTTGGCGTAATGGTGGCACTCTCTTGTCACACAAGACTCCAGATGCCAACCTCCACTTCATCTATCTTACCCCAATACGGTGTGACATCCTCGTCGATCTTCCCTCCCCCATAGATAATCGACCCAAGGTACTTGAAGCTGCCTCTACTTGGGATGACCTGTGATTCAAGCCTCACATCCACGCCCACTTGCCCCGGCTCAGCAGTGAACTTACACTCCAGGTATTCCGTCTTCGTCCTGCTCAGCTTGAAACCCTTAAACTCAAGAGCCTGTCTTCAAATCTCCAGCCTCTCGTTAATACCAGCTCGCAACTCATCAATCAGAACTATGTCATCAGTGAATAGCATGCACCATGGAACCTCCCCTTGAATATGGTGTGTTAACGCGTCCATCGCTAGGGCGAATAAGAACGGACTGAGCGCAGAACCTTGGTATAACACATTACAACCGAAAAATGCTCAGAGTTGCCTCCTACTATCCTAACCCGAGTCTTAGCCCCATCATATATGTCCTTAGTTGCCATAATGTATGGAACCGACACACCTTTTGCCTCCAAGCATCTCTAGAGAACTTCTCTAGGAACCTTGTCATACGCTTTGTCTAGGTCAATAAACACCATGTGCAGATCCTTCTTCCTCTATCTGTTACATTTCCACCAACCTCCTAACAAGGCGTATAGCTTCTGTAGTAGAATGACTCGGCATGAACCCGAACTGATTGTCGGATAAAGACATTGTCATCTCACCCTCGCTTCAACCACCTTTTTCCACACTTTCATGGTATGACTCAGTAATTTGATACCCCTAATTGTTACAACTTTGGATATCACCTTTGTTCTTATACAATGGAACCACTGTACTCCACCTCCACTCATGCGGCATCCTCTCGCCTTAAAAATAACATTAAACAACCCAGTCTACCACTCCAAACCTGCTCTCCTCACACATTTCTAAATTCCACTAGAGTCTCGTCTGGCCCGATCGCTCTCCCCACACACTTCCAAGATTTGATAGTTAGATAATTTCACATTAATTGGTATAAATCAACTTTTGAAAAGCTCGTTTTAACATGTTTTTCTGCATTTACTTCTATAGTATTGAAGTCCATGCGAAGAAGAGTTTTTAACTATGATTTATAATGTTAGGTGTATGTGAACGAAATACCACATGGAAAGTAGATAAGAAAAATACGCTACTTATAAGAAGTTGGATACTCTTAATGGTGTGAGGCCTTTTGGAGAAAACCGTGCGGGCTTGGCCCAAAACGGACAATATCAACCTATGTTAAAAGTATCTTTTGGCCATTTTAGCCCAATAACTGGTCAGGGACGGCTCAAACGTATATAGGGGCTAAGGCTAAAGTCTAATATCAGGCCTTATTTTTCATAATTTGTCAAGAAACTCCTTTTTGTGATTTTATTAAATTTTTAACTTTTCTTTTCTTTTGTATTTTTGAATAACCAGATGCATATTTTTTTGTTGACATATTTATATTCTAAAAAAATTAAACAATATGTATAGAGTAAAATTAATAAAATAATAAATAATAAATAACAAATAAAAATAATACTAGAAAGTTAGAATGATATTACCCAATGGCTGGCTGATTCAAGAAGTTTGAAGACTATGATGCCAAAATATCTAGTTGTTGGCTTGTTGGAGTCTTGGAGAAAGAAAGAAATCCAGTAGAAAAAATTAAGAAGATGAGCATGAATCATGAATAAAGAGGATGGAAGAAGATATGTCTTCTGGAATATGAAGAATGAATGAATACTAGAACTAGAATTGAAATGTTGGCTAGGGATTACTTGAAAGAATAAAAAGTAGAGTTGTCAAATCAAATCAAAGTGATAACTATTTTCCTACTATTTTAAACTTTAATATATATATATATATATATATATATATATATATATATATATATATATATATATATATATATGTGTATATATTTTTTTTTTTTTGATTAAATTTTTTT
>MU708934.1:1848-55133 GCA_026770625.1 Nicotiana glauca | reverse complement strand
ATATATATATATATATATATATATATATATATATATATATATATAGTTTTTCTTTCTTTTTATATGAAAAGTATAAAAGTACTATATACATATATTTTTTTTAAAAATAAAAACCTATAAACCTATAAAATGTACTCCTTATTCATAAAAAACGGGGCCCCCTAAAATTGGGGGCCTAAGGCACTTGCCTTACCCCATTCTGTATTAGAGTCGGCCATGTAACTGGTATCAGAGCCAATGATTGACGAGGACTATTAAGATGGCGGAGTGTAGCGTGGGGGCCCGGCTCAATGCCTTTGCTCGTCTACGGGATTTAAGACCTTTATCTTAATGGTGTGAGGCCTTTTAGAGAAAACGTGCGAGTTTGGCCCAAAGCGGACCATGTCACACCATGTTAAGAGTATCTTTGGGCCGTTTTAGCCCAACTTATAAAAGTCTTGGGTTACTCCAAACTAATGTCACAGATTTATCAGTTGGACGACCAAGATCTTTTTACAATTTCATTTCATTTGAGTAATATTTCAAGCTTTCTATGGAATGAGTCATTTTATATGAGTAAACAAAAGTAATTTTGTGCAGAATGATACAAGTTCTTTTGGAGCAATAGTTGGAAGAGTTGCAAATCGGATTGGTGGTGCTCAATTTACTTTGAATGGAACCCTTTATAAGCTTATCGCCAATGATGGCAATAACACCATTCATGGTACTCCCAGTAGATCTCTATTTTACCTTTGATCCAATTTCATCTCCGTATAAACCAAGTTAATTCCCTTCCTCTTATATATGTAAAACTTCAAAACTATAGGTGGCCCTAATGGATTTAGTCATGTAATTTGGAAGGTGAGCAAGTACGAGAAAGATGGATCCAATCCTCACATTACTTTAACTTACCACAGTGCTGATGGTGAACAAGGTGAATATATCTCCTCAGTTATATTCCACATGCAAGAAAATTACAGTAATTAAATTCCTTTTAAGATACATTATGAATTGAATAAAAATCCGTTATTTTTGTTTGTAGGATTTCCTGGTGATCTTCTTGTCTCTGTTACCTATGCATTAAAAGATCCTTACAAGCTAAGTGTGGTAATGAAGGCAAAAGCTCTAAACAAGGCCACTCCAGTTAACTTGGCTCAACACACTTATTGGAACATTGGTGGACATACCAGTGGTGATATCTTGTCCAATGCTATTCAAATTTTTGCAACACAGATCACACCAGTAGATCAACATCTCATTCCAACAGGCGAATTCGCCCCTGTCAAAAACACGCCCTATGATTTCCTTAAGCCCCGTAAAGTTGGAGGCCAGATCAACAAACTCCAAAATGGATATGACATCAACTATGTACTCGACAGCAGTGCAAAAATGAAACCTGTGGCAATAGTTTATGATAAGAATTCTGGAAGAGTGATGGATGTACAAGCATCTGCGCCTGGTGTGCAATTCTACACTGCAAACTCTCTCATTAAGAAGGGGAAAGGTGGATATGTGTATCAGCCTCATGCAGCCTTGTGTTTGGAGACTCAAGGATTCCCGGATGCTGTAAATCACCCAAATTTCTCTTCAACTATTGTGACTCCAGGAAAGAACTACGTTCACAAGATGCTGTATACGTTCTCAATCAAGAAATACTAGAACGCTTATATTAATTGTGTCTTTTGTCTCTTTTGCATAAATTTATATTTCTCTCAAGGTTATATGTGCTTTGCGAAGAACAAAACACCTGTCATTTCGATTCAATACAGTTGTGCTGGGATGGAGTTTTCAAAGAACTGTTTTCAAACATGTTCTGTGAGTGTTTGCATTTGGACACACTGTTTCTGGAGTGACAAATCTCTATTGTTTCAAGTTAAAAATAGTAAGCAGTTTCATATGTGGTGTTTACCAAAGAGATACTTTTGGCGTTGATCCTGTCCATCTTTTGTAAACATTATCTATTGCACAATAACAATTAATTAATCTAGTTACTCCTAAAATCAATCTAAGGCATATTAAAGAAGAATGAAATACTATCACAATTAGATACAAAAAGCTTTTACTATATTCAAATATAAATTAGGTTCATAAAGGTACAACTGACTAATGGTCAAGGAAAAAAAAAGAATGAGAATCACGGCAACGTGGGTGCTAATTTTTGTAATTACATGTCAACAGAAACGTGGGTGCTACCTTTGCAATTAAATATACAGAAATGGGGACCGCCGGACAGCTACCTTTGGCTCTGTCTGTCCACTCATCATTATGAATTTTCACTGGAGTTATCCCATTTCCAAGCACATTATTTGGCAGACAACTTCTGTCTTGAACACATGCAGATAATAAGTTAAACTCATCCTAAAATTGGAGTGCTGCATATTTTCAAGACTGAAAAGAAAAACACTGGAGTTAACTATGTCAAAGGCTAGTCTGTTGTTGATCTGTTTGTTCATTTTTCATCTGTTGGCTGCGGCTAGTGTTAGAGGGCGAAAGATAGGGATATATGAGATCAAGAAAGGGGATTTCTCCGTTAAAGTCACTAATTATGGTGCCAGAATCATCTCCGTTTTCCTTCCTGATAAGCATGGTATGCCTGTGTTCTACATTATCAATCCAGAGGTGGATCTAGAATTTAAATTCATTGGATTCAAGTTGTATGGTTTTTAGCACTGAACTGATTGTATATCTTGAAATTATCAGTTTAAAATTTAATATTTGGTGAAATTTTAGTGGGTTTTCATATTCATATATATTTATGTTCCATGTCAAAAATACTGACGCATAGGCCACATCTGCCAGCTGAATCAATCTTACCTTTTGGAAAACATGTTCCTGCTTGATAATGTGATCTTGTTTCAACCTTCTTGATTGTACTGTTTTCTGCTGTTCCTTTTAAGAAATCAGTCCTACTGTCTCTTGCTCCTTTCCAGGCAGAATAGATGATGTTGCTCTGGGATATGATACCGTCAAAGAATACGAGGTTAGTTCGCTTTATTTTATTTTGATGGATCTATTTGAATTCTGCTCTTTGCTAAAACTTTTTGTTGTTCATTTTCTCATTAAGGAAAAGACAATCAGAAAAAGAGAGTGATATACCTTCTGCCTTTACTTTCTTTGATTTGCCTTCTACTTTATTGCATGTCACTGTGGTTCTCTGTGAGTCAATAGAAATTGTGCCATGTCAAAATTCACAGCCAATTGTGAAATCATATTAACAGTTTTTTTCTTTGTCACTGTCTAATTGTAGCTCTTTCCTAAAAAAGACCGTATCTCTAGCCTATAATTTCTAACTTAAAACCTTTCATCTTATGGACTGATGTGAAGTACATAGAAGGAAATTTAGACTGGAAAAAACCAATCTTATGCCTTATTTGATCTTATTTTCTATTTAATTAAGTAATCTCTCATTTTGGATGCATAAAAGAAAGTGATTTATGTAGGTTATCAACTACGAACTATATTGCATATAGGAATTAGATCTGATAGTTAGATTATGTCACTTTGATATCAGATCAACTTGTGACAAGTTGTTTTAACACTTTTTTGTACCTTTAAGTCTATTAAAGTCCATGTGAGTAAGAGTTTTGAACATAGAAATGTCCCATTTTAGCTTCAATCTTTTTATGGAATGAATTGTTTGTATATTGAAATCATCATACGCATAAACAAATATGAAAGTAATTTTCTGCAGAATGATACAACTTCTTTCGGAGCCCTACTTGGAAGGGTTGCTAACCGGATTCGTGGTGCTCAATTTACATTGAATGGAACGCTTTATAAGCTTATTGCCAATGATGGCGCCAACACGCTGCACGGTATCCTCACTACATTTTCTTTTAGTTATGGTTTTTCTTCCGAATTTCAGCTCCATATACCCAAATTTCCTTCCTCTTATATGTAAGAACTTCAAAAATATAGGTGGCCCTGAAGGATTTAGCCGTGTTGTTTGGAAAGTTAGCAAGTATGAGCAAGATGGTCCCTATCCTCACGTTACTTTAACCTACCACAGTGCTGATGGTGAAGAAGGTGAATCTGCTTAGTTATTCCACTAGACAATTACAGTTATTAATTTCCTTTGGAAGATACAGTATGAGTTGAGTAAAATCCATTATTTTCGTTTGTAGGATTTCCTGGTGATGTTCTTGCCTCTGTTACCTATGCATTGGAAGATCCTTACAAACTTAGTGTGGTAATGAAGGCAAAAGCACTAAACAAGGACACTCCAGTTAACTTGGCTCAACACACTTACTGGAACATTGGTGGACACAACAGTGGAGATATCTTGTCCAATGTTGTTCAAATCTTTGCGTCACACATCACTCCAGTAGATGAACATCTCATTCCTACAGGTGAAATTTCTCCCGTCAAGAATACGCCCTATGATTTCCTTAAACCCCGTGAAGTAGGGAGCCAGATCAACGAACTCCAAAGTGGATACGACATCAACTATGCACTCGACAGCACTGCAGAAATGAAGCCCGTGGCAATAGTTCATGACAAAAAGTCAGGAAGAGTGATGGATTTACAAGCGTCTGCGCCTGGTGTGCAATTCTACACCGCAAACTCCCTTATTCAGAAGGGAAAAGGTGGATATGTGTATCAGCCTCATGCAGCATTGTGCTTCGAAACTCAAGGGTTCCCTGATGCGGTGAATCACCCAAATTTCCCTTCAACAATTGTGACTCCAGGAAAGGTTTACGTTCACAGAATGCTGTATACTTTCTCAATCATGAAATACTGGAATTCTTATTAACTTTTTCCACCATCGCTTGTGTCTTTTGTATCTTCTGCATAAATTCATATTTCTCTCAAGGTTATATGTTCTTTGTGACAAATAAAACATAGTAACATTTAGACTCAATACACTTGTGTTTTGATGGAGTTTTCAAATAATTGTTTCTAGACATGTTGATTTGGTGAGTGTTTACACGTGGATTCACTCTCTTTGGAGTGGATAGTTTTATTGTTGTTTTTCCTTTCTAGAACAAATCAGAACTTGCTTTTAGTTAATAGTTTCCGTTGAGTGATCTGATCACACTGCTCCATAAAAATGGTTTTCAGTTTCATATATTTAGAATGTTTTACCAAAGAACGCTGTTGGCATTAATTTTGTTCAACCTTTACAAACTTTATATATTGCGCAATAAAAATTAATGAATGTGGTTACTAAACCAACCCAAACCATATTAAAGAAGAATATAATGATAATATTACAATTAGAAACAAAAAAAAACATTTAGTACGACATTCCAAAATGAATTGAATTAGGTACATCGTCTGATCATGTGATTCAAGGGCCAAAACTGGAAGGTAAATTTTGGGGCATTTAAAAAGTTGAATTAAGGAAATGGCGGATCAAAGTGATTGACTAGTTTAATATATATCTTTTAAGCCAAAAATTTCTCCAAGTTTTAATTATTTCCAGAATATGAATCATGCAAACGTGGATGCCTTTTTTTAATTTACAGTTGAACACAAACAGCTATATACTGCTTCATGTAACAATATATAAAATAATGGGAACGGCTAACCTGACTCTTTCAATCTCAATACTGCACACACACCATTGTCAATTTTTTTAACGGGGTTATCCCATTTCCACGCAGATTATTTGGGAGACAAGTTCTCTTTTGTTCACATGCAGATAATAATCTAATCCCACAATAGTGCCAGATGAGTTGGAAGAGTACATAAATTCAAATTAAAGCTGAAGAATCTGTCATTAAGAAGCACTCTCTGAAGTCTCAAAAACACAGGAGTTGACTATGTCTTCCAAGGTCAGTGTGTTCATCTGTTTTTGCTTTCTTCATCTGTTGGCTGCGGCTAGTGTTAGAGGGCGAACGATAGGGATATATGAGATAAAGAAAGGAGATTTCTCTGTTAAAGTCACTAATTATGGTGCCAGAATCATCTCCGTTTTCCTTCCTGATAAGCATGGTATGTGTATAATAAAGTGTACTGTTTTCTGCTACTCCTCGAAGACATCTATCAGTCTTATTTTGTCTTTGCTCCTTTCCAGGAAAAATAGGCGATGTTGTTAGTGGATATGACACCATTGAGGAATACAAGGTTACTTCACTTTCTTCATTGTGTTTAGATGCATCTATTCGAGTTTGTTACTAGTTTTTGCTTCATTTTCTCATTATGAAAAAGATGATAGTTCAATTATTTCAGATGATACCAAAACCAGCTTTTGATAACTTATCTTAATAAGTTTTCACGCTTTCAGTTCTACTATTAGTTAATGTCTACATGAGAGAGGATCTTGAAGTTAGTAAGTTTATAAGGGCATTAAAAATGGTTTATAAAGGTCTTATGCTACTCCAAACTATTCTTTTACAGTTTCTGGATTAGATACTCGAGGTTTTTCCACAATTTCAATTCATTAGAATAATACATATTTTGTGATTTTATGCAGAATGATACACGTTATTTTGGAGCCCTACTTGGAAGGGTTGCTAATCGGATTGGCGGTGCTCAATTTACTTTGAATGGAACCCTTTATAAACTTGTTCCCAATGAAGGCAATAACACGATTCATGGTAAGTCTCATTACATTTCCTTTGCTTTCTCTTCCACTTTCACCTTCATTTACCCAAATTTCCTTTCTCCGTCACTGACATAATTAAAACCTCAAATAAAAGGTGGCCCGAAAGGATTTAGCTATGTTGTCTGGAAGGTGAGCAAATACGTGCAAGATGGTCCGTGTCCTTGCATAACTCTAACATACCATAGTGCTGATGGTGAAGAAGGTAAAATCTTGGTATTCCAAATAAGACAATTAATTTCCTTTTGACGGACACGATGAATTGAATAAACATCATTGCGATGTTATGTAGGATTTCCTGGTGATGTTCTTGCCTCTGTTACCTATGCATTAAAAGATCCTTACAAACTTAGCGTGATATTTAAGGCAAAAGCAGTGAACAAGGCCACTCCAATTAACCTATCTCACCACCCTTACTGGAACATTGGTGGTCACAACAGTGGCGACGTCTTGTCCCAAGTTGTTCAAATCTTTGCATCAAACATCACTCCAGTTGATGAACAGCTCATTCCCACTGGCGAGATTGCCCCTGTCAAGAACACACCATACGACTTTCTAAAACCCCGTAAGGTGGGGAGCAGGATCGACAAAATCGATAGAGGATATGACAGAAACTATGTACTTGACAGCAATGAAAAAGTGAAACCAGTGGCAAAAGTTTATGATAAGAAATCAGGAAGAGTGATGGATATAGAAGCGACTGCACCTTGTGTGCATTTCTACACTGCAAATTGGGTGATTGATGTAAAAGGGAAAGGTGAATATGTGTATCAGCCTCATTCATCATTGTCTTTGGAGACTCAAGGATATCCGGACGCTGTTAATCACCCAAATTTCCCGTCGACAATTGTGAATCCAGGAAAGACCTACGCCCACTCTGTGCTGTATACGTTCTCCATCAAGAAATAGTACTACTTAGAATGCTTGGCTCCTGTCTCTTGTATCCCTCTTAAAATATTCTACTTAAATTGATTTTTTGTATCATGGTTATATGTTCTCTGTGACAAATAAAACTCTGATATTCATGATATAATATAATTTTGCTTCGTTTAAGTATTTGGATAGTTTTCAAACAACTGTTTTCGATATCACACTTTTGGGAACCACTTACAGAGGACCACAGCCAAACAAAATTGTTAACCCAAAGCTGCAAAAGAAACTTGATAACAAGTGTAGAGTGTTAAACAATAGCGTACGCAGGATTTTTCATAAGCGGTGTCACAATTTTGAACAGTAAACATATAATAATTCACTATAACATCTTATTAAAAAATATATAATTCGAAATATTTTATAGAACACAACTCAAATACCTTACTAAATATATAATCATTCATTTGATTATGCAAATTGTTATTAATCAATTTCAATATTGATAAAGAAAATCAACATGCAAAAAATTTATTGTTGCATTAAATATACAAATGTAACTCTTAATGTAGTGGTTTAGATGTCTTAATGCTTAAGATAAGAGATCAATGGTTGACCCTGCACATTTTTTTATTTCAAAAATGAGGCACAAAGAATTTAAAAACAAAAATTAAGCCACACAGATTCGATCTAGCGACATGTTTAAGTAAACTGAAGCGATTAACCAACTATGCTACTCATCTATTGTTGTCAAGTGGTGTCACTTTATTATATTTACCTTAAGTTTCCCTGTTGGTTTTATTATCCATACTTATTTAGTAATAATTTCCGACGAAGTGGTCCCCTGGTGTTAAAGGTAAACAGTTACATGCACACATTGTTGGTAACAAACCAAATGCAGAAATTGTGTTTTTTATACACATATTTATCACTTTAATATGATTGAGTAATATGGATTCTTACTTTAATTTTTAACGGCTAAGGTTAAATTCCTTAGTTTGGTGTAAAATACAAGACGCAAATAAGTGGCAAATGTATAGATGCTTATGCTGTAAGACCCTATGAACCGGAAAATGCTAAACGCAATCCTTGGACTTAAAAATAGAACATACGCATGATTTATTGTAATGAGGTTGAAGGGCCAACATTGAAAGCTAAATTTAAGATATTTAAAAAGCAGAAGAATCCAAGAAATGGCGAAACATGTGATTGAGATTATTATGCTTCTCCATCTTTTAAGCCAAATAGCGGGCCAAGTTTTGATTATTTCCAGAATAAGAATGGAAGACACAGTATAGGATTAGCCGCTTAAAATTAATAGCCGAAAAAATATAGTATAAAATTTGTATATTTTTTGTATATATATATTCTGTATATTATATATAAAAATTATACAAATTTTATATACTTTTTCGGCTACCCGCGGCTAAATTGATAATACCCAACAAGAATCACGCCATCGTGGGTGCCATTTAATTTGGATTTACAGGTCAAACACAAACTACTACTGCAATTAGTTACATAAAATAATGGGAGACGGCTAACTTGACTGTCAATATTAAGACTTCTCACTCATCATTATCCATTTTCTACGGAGCTATCCAATTTCCACGCAGATTATTTGGCAGACAAGTTTTCTTTTGTTCACATGCAGGTAATAATCTAATCCCACAAATAATACCAGATGAGTGGCAGTGGAGGAGTATATATAAATTCAAGGCTAAAGAATTGTCATTAAGACACTCTAAAGTCTAAAAAAACACTAGAGTTGACTATGTCTTTAAAGATTAATTTGTTGGTCTGTTTGTTCATTTTTCATCTGTTGGCCGCCGCTAGTGTTTCGGGGCGAAAGATAGGAATCTATGAGATCAAGAAAGGAGATTTCTCTGTTAAGATCACTAATTATGGTGCCTCAATCATCTCCGTTCTTCTTCCTGATAAGCATGGTATGTCTATCTTTTACCTAATCAAATCCCAATTTTTTGGAAAATGTATTCTGATATTTGTTTTTGTTAATATGTGTACTGTTTTCTGCTATTCCTTGAAGACATTAGTCTTATCGTGTGTTGCTAATTTTCAGGAAAAATAGGTGATGTTGTTCTTGGATATGACACTATCGAGGAATACAAGGTTACTTTACTTTAGATTGTTCATCATATTTGAATGTGTTTATTCCAGTTTGGTCTTTTCTGATAAAAAATTACTTCATATTCTCATTAAGAAAAAAGAGAAACAGAGAAAGGGAGGGATATATTCTTCTTGCCTTCCCTTTCTTTTGATCGCCGCCCATTTTATTACTACAATGTCGTTCTGGTTTCATATAGGGGTGTCAAATGAACAGGTTGAGCTGATTTTGGGTGGGTCAAAATGAGTTGAGTCAATAAATGACCCTCCCAAAAGTAACTTGGTTATGAGTCAATGGCACCGGTTCTTTGAATTGTACCATGTCAAAATCCATAGTCATTTGATATAGTCTAATTATAGTTGTGTACATGTAAGGAAATTTAGTCGGTTTACTTTCAATTAATGGAAATATGTAAAGCTTGGTGCACTAAGCTCCAGCTATGTGCGGGTCCGGGGAAGGGCCACGCCATAAAGGCCTATTGTACGCAGTCTTACCCTGTATTTCTGCAAGAGACTGTTTCCACGGCTTGAACCCATGAACTCCTAGTCACATGACAACAACTTTACCAGTTACTCCATTTCTGCAAGAGGTTGTTTCCACGGCTTGAACCCGTGAACTCCTGGTCACATGGCAGTAACTTTACCAGTTACTCCATTTCTGCGAGAGGTTGTTTCCACGGCTTGAACCCGTGAACTCCTGGTCACATGGCAGCAACTTTACCAGTTACTCCATTTCTGCAAGAGGCTGTTTCCATGGCTTGAACCCGTGAATTCCTGGTCACGTGGCAGCAACTTTATCAGTTACTCCATGGCTCCCCTTCAATAGAAATCTGTACTGGAATAATTTAAATTTGAATTTATTAATGCATTTATTTTCTTCTCTTTTATAATCACTTCTTTGCTTTGAATATATTGGTTTTATTTAAAACTTGTACATAATCTTAAAATCATTAAGATGATGTTGCATTTGAAAATTTATGTGAATGAAACCTCTTACGATTACTTTATCTACTATCACCACAAACCACGCCTCCATGTTTTAAGACTGCGTCCCTAGCCTATAGTATCTCCACTAAACCTCCCATTTATTGGATTGATGTCAAGTACATTGAAGGAAATTCAAAAGCCCCGTTTATTTTTACTTAGGAAACTAATTTGGTGCAGAATGATACAAGTTATTTTGGAGCCACACTTGGAAGAGTTGCTAACCGAATTGGTGGTGCTCAATTTACTTTGAATGGAATCCATTATAAGCTTGTCCCCAATGAAGGCAAAAACATGTTGCATGGTACTCTCACTACATTTCCTTTTTACCTTTGCTTTCTCATCCACTTTTACCTCCATTACCCAAACTTCCTTTCTGTTTCTGATGCAAGTAAAACTTTATAAATATAGGTGGCCCTAAAGGATTTAGCAAAGTTGTCTGGAAAGTGAGCAAGTACGTGAAAGACGGTCCCTGTCCTTACATAACTCTAACCTACTACAGCGCTGATGGTGAAGAAGGTATACAAGACAATTACTTGTTCTGTTTTAATTTTGTTATTCCTTTTGGAACACACTAATAAGGAAATAAAGTCACGTAAAATGGAACTGATGGAGTTATATATAACTCCTTTTTAAGAACACTAATGAATTGAATAAACTCCACTGCTTTCTTATGTAGGATTTCCTGGTGCTGTTCTTGCCTCTGTTACCTACACAATGAAAGATTCTTACAAACTTAGCGTGGTATTTAGGGCAAAAGTACTGAACAGGGCCACTCCAATTAACCTGTCTCACCACCCTTACTGGAACATTGGTGGTCATAATAGTGGCGACGTCTTGTCCCAAGTTCTTCAAATTTTTGGATCACACATCACCCTAGTAGATAAAGAGCTCATTCCTACAGGCGAAATTGCCCCCGTCAAGAACACGCCGTATGATTTCCTCAAACCCCGTAAAGTTGGGAGCAGGATCAATAAACTCAAAAATGGATATGACATCAACTATGTACTTGACAGCAATGAAAAAATGAAACCAGTGGGAATAGTTTATGATAAGAAATCAGGAAGAGTGATGGATGTACAAGCATCTGCACCTGGTGTTCAATTCTACACTGCAAATGGGGTTAAAAATATAAAGGGCAAAGGTGGATTTGTATATCAGCCTCATTCAGCATTGTCTTTGGAGACACTAGTGTTCCCTGACGCTGTGAATCACCCTAATTTCCCGTCGTCAGTTGTGAATCCGGGACAGAAATATGTCCATTCTGTGTTGTATACGTTCTCCATAAAAAAATAGGAGTACTGGAATGCCTATATTTTTTTCCCCATGATGCTTGTGTCTTTTGTATCTTCTGCATAAATTGATGTTTCTGTCAAGGTTATATCTTCTCTGTGACAAAGAAAACACCTGACATTTAGAATAATTCATAGTTTTTTCCTATACCAAGTTAAAATTCATAACCTAGTGTCAAGTTAATAGTCTCAGTTGAGATTTCTAGTCTCGTTAATTACTCCATAAAAATCGTAAGTAGTTTCATAAGTAGTTTTAACAAAAGATATGCTTTTGATATTGATCCTATCCTACCATATTGTTGATGCAATCATGCAAAAGAAACAGGGTAACAAGCAAAGTATTCAAACAGAATTTAAACGCAACCCGAAGGACTACAATATGAATAACACTATAATCTATTGCTGTTGAAGGGCAAAAATGAAAGCTAAATCTATGACCTCCGAGGTATTTACATCTAGTTCAAGAAATGGCGGAACAAGTGGTTGAGTTTAATATATCTTTTATGCCAAATAATGGGAAAAGCTATTATTATTTCCAGAATAAGAATAATGCCAACGAGGGTGCCTTTTTTTGTATTCATAGGTCAACGTAAACAGCTACTACTTCAGAAGTTAACTATACATAAAATAATGGAGACGGCTAACTTGACTGTGTCAAATCTTAGACTGAAAGCATCATTGTCCATTTTATACGGAGTTATCCCGGTTACACGCAGATTATTTAGGCAGACAAACTTTTTTTTGTTCACATGCAGGTAATAATCTAATCCCACAATAATGCCAGATGAATACTAGGAGTGCATAAATTCAAGGCTGAAGAAGCTGGACTAAGACACTCTAAAACAACTAGAGTTGACTATGTCTTCAAATATTAGTCTGTTGTTGATCTGTTTGTTCATTCTTCATCTGTGTGCTGCTGCTAGTGTTAGAGGGCGCAAGATAGGGATATATGAGATCAAGAAAGGAGATTTCTCTGTTAAGATCACCAATTATGGTGCCTCAATTATCTCCGTTTTTCTTCCTGATAAGCATGGTATGTTTGTCTTCTATCTTCATCAATCCCATCTTTCATCACCCTTAACCATAAGTCTCGGGTTCTAGCCGTGCGAACAGAGGCGGACCGATGTGTATGGGTGATGGGTCACCGGGCCCCGTAAACTTCGACCGAAATCCTGTATATATATATACATATATACCTTGAAATAGTTAATTTAAAGCAGTTGGCACCCTAAACACTAAAAGCCTTTAGGGGGCACTGGTTGAAAATGTGCCCCTGTCGCGTAAAAATTCTGGGTCCGCCTCTGCGTGCGAATGAAAAAAGCCATTGTAGTAGCATTCCGCTTTAATGGGTCGCGAATCTGTATTAGTCAGTAGGGTATATCAAATGGTTAATTGAACCTTCTTGATGTGTTTATCAGTACTATTTTCTGCTATTCCTTGAAGAAATCAGTTTAACCTTGTGTTGATCCTTTCCAGGTAAAATAGGCGATGTTGTTCTGGGATATGACACCATCAAGGAATACAAGGTTAGTTCACGTTTGTTTGTCCATTGTACTTCAATGCGTCTATCCCAACCTTGCTGTTTTCTAAAAACTTCTTACACATTCTTATTAAGAAAAACGAGAACAAAGAAAGGGAGGTTCAATTTTAAGTCACTAATTTTATTGAGCCGCTCTAGTTTTGAATTGTGCTAATGTCAAACTCCATAGTCATTTGACATTGAATTGTAGTTCTTTCAACAAAGATCGGGTCCCTAGCCTATAATATCTCCCCTAAACCTCACATCTTTGTGAAGTATACTGAAGGATATAAATATTAGCTCCGTCTGTTTTCACTTAAGAACATAATTTGGTGCAGAATGATACAAGTTATTTTGGAGCTGCACTTGGAAGGGTTGCTAACCGGATTGGTGGTGCTCAATTTACTTTGAATGGCACCCATTATAAGCTTGTTGCCAATGAAGGCGTAAACATGTTACATGGTATTCTCGCTATATTTCCTTTTCTTTCTCTTTCACTTTAGCCAAATTTCCTTTCTCTGTCTCTGATGTAACTAAAACTTCAAAAATATAGGTGGTCTTAAAGGATTTAGCAAAGTTGTCTGGAAGGTGAGCAAGTACGTGCGACATGGTCCAAGTCCTTACATAACTCTAACCTACTATAGTGCTGATGGTGAAGAAGGTAAATCTTCGTATCCATACAAGACAATTACACCCTTCGTTTCAGTGACTGGATACGAAATTTAAGAACTGAGGCTTTTAGAACTTGTAATTTTAAACATGTCATGATATTTTTGTGGATAAAAGCGTGACATTACGGGTAAACTCCATTGCCTTCTTATGTAGGGTTCCCTGGTGATGTTCTTGTCTCTGTTACTTATGCATTGAAAGATCCTTACAAACTTAGCGTGGTATTTAAAGCAAGAGCTCTAAACAAGGCCACTCCAATCAACCTGTCTCACCACCCTTACTGGAACATTGGTGGTCACAACAGTGGCGATGTTTTGTCCCAAGTTCTTAAAATCTATGCATCACACATCACTCCATTAGATGAACAACACATTCCTACAGGCGAAATTTCTCCTGTCAAGAACACGCCCTACGACTTCCTCAAACCCCATAAGGTGGGGAGCAGGATCGATAAAATCCAAAATGGATATGACATCAACTATGCACTTGACAGCAGTAAGCAAATGAAGCCTGTGGCGATTGTTTATGATAAGAAGTCAGGAAGAGTGATGAATATACAAGCGACTGCACCTGGTGTGCAATTCTACACTGCAAACTTCGTCATTAATACGAAGGGAAAGGGTGGATATGTATATCAACCTCATTCAGCCTTGTGTTTGGAGACTCAAGGATTCCCGGATGCTGTCAATCATCCAAATTTCCCTTCGACTATTGTGACTCCTGGAAAGACATACCTCCACTCCGTGTTGTACACATTTTCTATCAAGAAATAGAATGCTTCTATTTTCGACGCAGGATCCATTTACTAGCCATCGTTTTTGCTTTGCACTTTTCTGCATTTTATGTTCCTATGTTTCTTATGATCTCCGTGGTGAATCTAATATTCTCTCCTTTTGTCTTTTTATTATCTTGAGTCGAGGGTCTTTCAGAAACAACCTCTCTACCTCTTCGGGGTAGGGGTAAGGTCTGGGTATATACTACCCTCCCCAGACCCCACTTGTGGGATTTTACTGGTTGTTGTTGTTGTTGTATCTTCTGCATAAATTGATATTTCTGTCAAGGTTATATGTTTTCTGACGAATTATATACCTGACATTTGGACTCAATACAGTTGTATTTTAATGGAGTTTTCAGAGAACTGCTTTCAGAGATATCAGAACTTGTTTTTAGTTAATAGTCTCAGTTGAGTGTTCTAATCGTATTGCTTCATAAAAATAGTCTGCATTTTCATAGGTGGCATGTTTTGCCAAAGATATGCTGTTGGCATAATTCTGTTCCTAAACATTGTATTGCATTATAACAACTAATGAATCTAGTTAGTAGAAGCAAACTAAAACATGGAGGAGTAAATAAGGTGAAATAGCACAATTAGAAACAAAAAGCTATTGCTATATTGCAAAACGAATTAGATTGGTAAAGGTACAACTCATTAATCTTCGAGTTTATTCTGCACACAAAAGCATTGATTATTTTTAGAAACAAAATCTTACCTTTTTAAAATATGTTATGCGAACTTAATCAGTTTACCTTTCTAATTCTCGCTTTCGGGGGACACTTCCACAACAACCAAAGAAAGTTGTCGATACGAAGTCACAATGGAAACTGGGTAGCAAGCAGAGTGTTCAAACAGAAGGTTTAAAACCAAAACCTTCTGTTTGTTACTGTGTTTCAATTCATACTTTCCTTATTAGTCCACTTCAAAGGGAATGACACATTTCTATATTTGAAAACAATATAATTTTAAATCTTTTATTTTACCTATTTTACTCTTAATAAGAAGCATTTATAGCCACACAAATGTAATGGCCGCACGAAGTTTTTACCCCTTAATCTTTTATGACCACATATTTCAAAAGTCTTTTTTTCTACTTAAACTTTCTGTCAAGTCAAACTACATCATCTAAATTGAAACGGAAGGAGTATATGTTTATATTCTTTGGTTATAGCCTTAAAGGTTTTACTATTATCTACTGCTAATGTAGAGCTGACCCAATTTCATGGCTGCTGAAGTATAATATTTTGTAACTTTGGAATATAGGCTATAATAATCCTTTGGACGACATCCAAGAAGCTGTTTCTACACAAAATAAATTCCTAAAGGATTTCACAGAACCAAGGTTGCAGCCTCCCCTAACATGAGTGAATGCTCAGGATATAGTTATCCTAGTCACTACGAGTGTTTGGTATGGCGGATGTCATTTTCCATGCAAATTTTTTGTGAAAAATCTTTTCATGTAAACTATTTTCTGGTGCTTGATTGGCAAGTTTAAAATATTTTCTGGTAATCAAATATCAGAAAATGACTTACCAAACACACCATAGATTGCTTATGAACCAACCCAAAATCTCGGGCACACCGCAATTTGTGTCCAAGAATTTCTCTTGCATGGACCACCATTGCCGATGCCTCTGCATGAAACGAACCAAACTATGATCATAGATCATTAGTTTCTGGAATGTGGTCTCATTGAATGCACCCACATCACCATCATTATCAGAAAATAATGATGTAGGCATTAGAATGATTTATCCTGGAGGTGACCAAGAAATTAATAGTGAAACCTATTAGGAAAATGGATGACCAACACTTGGACCTGCATTTCAAAACAAAAGTCTAATCTCCATTTAAGAAGTCTCAGTTGAAAGATAAGGAAGCATAATTACAGGTTGCATCAAATAAAGTTTCTTCTTTAAGGATGCACTTAAAGTTTCCCCTTCTGCTTCCAGCATACTATAAAGTCTTTTCATCAGCACGACTAGGCTGAGAAGAAACCAGTAAACAGCAAACGCTAAGTTGCTTCTCTGATAACATAGTTAACTTTTTATGGTTGGTAAGTGAGGGTATAGTTAGAAGGTGAGGCATATGAACCATTTGGTGAAGAGAGGCTCTGAGCTGCATTACTCTTTGCTACATCCCCAGCTTGCACTTTATTGCCATTCTTGTCATTTACGTTGACAACATCTTTAACTTGCACTTCAGGAAATTTGGCAATGTCTTTCAGTAAAGGCAGAGGCTTCAGCATTTCAACGACTTCACTCATATGAGGTCTGTTTTTGGCACTCCTTCTAAGACAGCGCGCTGCAATCTCAGTAGACCTAAATGCTCCTCTCTTCGAGAAGTGGCCTTCGAGACGAGGATCTATAATCTGACAAAACTGATGCCTATCTGAAAGAAATGGTTTTGCCCATGCCACTAAGTTATGTTCACCCCTTGGCCTGCTCTTGTCCATGGCTCTTCGTCCAGTCAGTATCTCAAGGAAAACCACTCCAAAGCTATAGACATCACTTTTCATTGAGAGATGTCCTGCCAAAAGTATAATAGTGTCAATAATTAGGTAATATACTGTACAATCATCAAGAGATTATCTTTCCTACGACGATAGCAATTCTATGGTGTTTAAATAAAATTGTTCCACAGGGCTAATCATTTCATATCCAGCATATTGCTGTTTTATCATAATACTTGACACCCATGAAGCATGAAACTCTGAACAGCTGAGACTAAACATGGATATGGTTCTGGGATTACAGCCAAAAAAATATAAGTATTTTATAGGTGTCTTATATTTTCTACTGTGTAATGAACGTATGAATAAAAATGGAATCTTTACTCGTGATGGACGACATAATGACCAACTTAAACGTAATTATGACGGTCTTGTATTTAGTACTGTCGATTTCAGCACAGGATATGGCAGCTCAATAAATATGAAAACTTCCTATAAAAGGCCAAATATTACCGGTACTTCATGCAATTATATCTTAAGGACATGTGAGTAAACATCATTTCGTACTTCAAATCCCATTTCTCGCCCCCTCTGACGAAGGGACAAAAATAATAACAACAACCCAGTATAATCCCACCAGTGGAGTCTGAGGAGGGTAGTGCGTACGCAAACCTTACCCCTACCCTGGGGTAGAGAGGCTGTTTCCGATATACCCTCGGCATTCCTCCCTCCAAGAACTCCTCACCTTGCTCTTGGGTGACTCGAACTCACAACCTCATGGTTGGAAATGGAGGGTGCTCACCAGAAAACCCACTCTTGTCGATGAAGGGAGAAAAAGAAAAGAATAAAAAGAAAGCAAGGAAAAGAAAACGCAGTCTAATATTGGTACGAGATCACGAGGTTGAATTTTGGCCTACCATTTAATAAGCACAACATGGTTTACTCTATCCAAGAATATAAATTCAAAACTCCATTTCCCTCTCCAATCCATGGGCCATGTATCATTCCTTCCTCACTTCTCACTTCCCGAGAAATGTGATTGTTAGTATTGTATTCCTATAACAAACTAACATAAGCTCAACAATGGGATCTGTGTATTCCTTCATAATTCAACCCCAGCCACACACCGTGGGACTAAATTACCTCCTCCCAGTGTCAACCTCATAAAACAAGGAGTTAATTAATGGTTGCAGATTCCAAAAGCACCTTTTTTCCTCCAATAAAATCTAAACCTTGAAAGGACTTTTGAGGAATAGTACCATAGCAAAAGAGTTAAAGCTTGCACAAAGCCTGAGAAATGCATTGTTTTCCCAAGGACAACACAATTTGAAAATAAGAAAAAAACGAAAAGAAAAATGGCTGAAAATCTTTTTCTGTTTGAGTTCCCCACCAAAACATGGCTGAGCAAGATTCTCCCAGGAGAATGGAGGTGGAAGAAATTCAAGCTTTATCTCGAATGGTGGAACCCCATCACCGGCTGTCTTCCCAACTCCACCTCTATCAAAACTACCTGGATCAGAGCCATGGGAGTCCCCTAACATCTATGGTCACAGAAGATATTCAAAGAAATAGGAGATCTTTGTGGTGGGTGGAAAGCTACGGAAGAAGAAACAAAACTCAAGAATCATCTCAAGTGGGCAAGAATTCAAGTAGCAAGAGATGACCGGAACATACCAATCGAGGTAACTATTGAGAGAGGGGGGTCAAATTCTTCATACCAATATGGGCTAAAAGAAAAACTCGCTTTGAAAAAAGGCCGGAGATTTCCAGGGAAATAACCGGAGATGACACAGGATCGAAGCCTCTGACAAATTGTTGGACAAAGATAAATCACGAGGTAGAAGGGGTACATGATAGCCTTCTAGTTGTACATGGGAAGGGTAAGTACCACGTGGGGTGTACTAAATTCATTGACAAAAGTAAGGAAAGGCACGTGCAATGCAGGAGGACGGTTTGGGAGAAGAAACATTATTTTTGGGCCAATCCATTAAGCCAAACAATGGGATAGCTATTAAAAACACACTTGGGCCTGACTGTGCAACCTAAGTTATCTTTAATGAATTATATCTGGAGCCAACAGAGATCATAAGGTTCGATTCTTTTGTAGAAGAGACGAAAGCCGATTTGCATTCACAACAAGAAGCCAACCAGGAAAACCAATAGAGGTCCATTGATGTAGCTCCAAATTTGAAGAAGAAGGAAAAAGGTTACAAGAGATGAAGGTCCATTAATGTAGCTGCAAATTTGGGGAGTTCACTACATGCAGAGATGCTAATGCTAGAGGAACCAAGAGAAGAAGGAAAAAGGTTACAAGAGATGAAGGTAGACAATGCTCTGCCACTAATCGCAACGGGGGAACCTAATCTTATTTCGGAAATTAAGTGTGAGAATCAGCTACATCCCAATTCTAGTGGGGAAAATTAGGAAGTGGAGTATGCTGAACCTCTCCTAGTTCGTCACCAGGAGTCTTTTCTGGAGAAAGAGATGGATGCGATCTTATGGGTTAATCAAAATTTGCTCAAACTGAGCAAAGTGTTTGGGGTAGATTTTCAAGGATATGAAGAAGAAGCATTGGAATTACTAATGCAGATAGATAGCTGTAGACAGGCTAGAAGGATGGAGCCAAAATTGAACATCAAGAAAAGAGGAGCCAAGAGAAGAAGGGAAAAGGTTACAAGATATGAAGGTAGACGATGCTCTGCCACTAATCACAACTGGGAACCTCATCTTATTTCGGAAATTGAGTGTGAGAATCAGCTACATCCTAATTCTAGTGGGGAAAATTGGGAAGTGGAGTATGCTGAACCTCTTATGGTTCGGCACGTCTTTTCCGGAGAAAGAGATGGATGCGGCCTTATGGGTTAATCAAAATTTACTCAAACTGAGCAAAATGTTTGGGGTAGATTTTCAGAGACATGAAGAAGAAACATTGGAATTACTAATGCGGATAGATAGTTGTAGACAGGCTAGAAGGATGGAGCCAGAACTGGACATCAAGAAAACCAGATTCAAAGGGGCACATGAGCTGAAAGGTTTGGTTTCCTTTGTCATTAAATTCCAGGGCAACGGGAAAAGATTTAGGGGAAAAAACCTAACACTAGTTGATCAATGAAGCTCAAACTAGTTTCATGGAATGTGAGGGGACTTAATGATTTGGCAAAAAGAAGGATAGTAAAGAGTTTAGTTCAACTCTGGCAAGCAGATATTATCTGTTTTTCAAGAGACTAAAATTGAGGGGGAAATACAAGACCTTGTTAAGTAGATTTGGGGAGGGCGATGGGTGAGGTTTGCTTGTCTGGAGCTTAGTGATACTAGAGGGGGCATCATAATGTTATGGGATTATAGAATTTGGAAAGCAGAAGTCGTTCAAATTGGAGCATATACACTCACAGGCAAATTTAAGGCACTCTTGCGGAACTTTGAATGTCACATAACAGGGGTGTATGCTCCAAACTGTAACATTGAGAGGAGGAAAGTTTGGTGGGAGACAGGAGCTGTGAGGGTTTGATGGAAGGCCTACAGGCTGTTTGTGGTGATTTTAACGTTACTAGATTTCCTTCTGAGAAAAGGAATTGCTATAGAAGATCCAGAGCTATGGTGGAATTTTCAGATTATATAGATGATATGAATCTAATTGATCTCCCACTAGAAGGAGGTGTCTACACATGGTTCAAAGGGGACAACCAAATAATCTTCCTCCAGAATTAATAGAATCCCGATCTCTAAAGAATGGGATGACACTTTTAGGAACATCAAACAATCCCTCCTCCAACGACTAATCTCATACCATGTTCCTGTGTCTCTACAATGTGGTTCTTGGGAGCACACCAAGTCATACTTTAAGTTTGATAACTGGTGGCGGAACACAGAAGGCTTCATAGATAGAATCAAAGTATGGTGGACATCTTTTGAATTTTCAGGGAGGTCAGATTTCATCTTAGCTTGCAAAATGAAAGCACTAAAAGGCAAGCTGAAGGAGTGGAGTAGAAGTAGCTAGGGGAACTTGGGATTGCAGTAGACCAACTTGCTAAATCAATTGGCAATGTCGGACTCCAATCTAGAAAATAGAGCTCTAACAAAAGAGGAATCAGTGAAGAAGGCCTCTCTTCTCATGGAAAATGAGGAACACTTGAAAAATGAAGAAATTGCATGGAGGCAGAGATCCGGAGCTCATTGGCTTAAGGAGGGGGAGAGGAATACAATTTTCTTCCGTAAAACTGCTAATGCACAAAAGAGAAGCAATAACATTGATCAGCTAGTAATCCAGGGAGAAACAATTGTAGACCCACAAAGAATCAAGACGGAGATCATTGACTTTTACCTGAGTTATATACAGAGAATGAAGAGTAGAGACCCGGGTGCAACTATGATATATGTCCTAAAATAGTTGAAGAAGAAAAGGAGTTCTTACAAAGAAGCTTTGATGAACAAGAGGTGTTGGGGGTTTTGAAGATGTGTGCAATGGACAAGGCTCCTGGACCTGATGGTTTCACAATGGGTTTTTTCATCAAGTTTTGGGATGTATTGAAGCAGGACATTATGGAGGTTTTTACAACTTTCACTCCCATGAAATCTTTGAAAAAAGTTTTAATGCGGCATATATAGCCCTGATCCCCAAGAAGGTAGGTGCAAAGGAACAGAGAGATGCCAGGGCTATAAGCTCGATAGGCAGTGTATATAAGCTAATTTCAAAAGTTTTGACTGAGAGGCTTAAAGGAGTGATGGAGAAATTGGTGGATTCACAATAGATGGCTTTCATCAAAGGAAGGCAAATAATGGATGTTATTTTGATTGCCAACGAAGTTGTGGATTCAAGAACCAAACAGAAGAAGACATGAATTCTTTGTAAACTAGACATCGAAAAAGCATATGATAATGTAAATTGGAATTTCTTGCTAAATATGCTAAGCTGGGGTGAAACGGATCAACTGGGTGAAATATTGTATCTCCGCTGTCAAATTTTCAATCCTCGTAAATGGATCTCCTGAGTGTTTTTTCCATGCTCATAGAGTTTAAGGCAGGGTGATCCTTTATCTCCCCTTCTCTTCATAATAGTCATGGATGGTCTGAATAACATGGTTAAAACAACTAAAAGTAATGGGTGGATCAAAGGTTTTGAGGTAGCAAGAACTGGATATAATAGTTTGGAGATCACACACCTCCAATATGTTGATGACATATTAATCTTCTGTGACGCACAAAAGGAGTAGCTGAGGTTTCCAAGAGTTATTTTAGTACTGTTTGAAGGGATCTCACGACTTCATGTTAACGGGAAAAAGAGCCATCTTTACACAGGAAATGAAGTACCTGACATGGAACAATTGGCACTAATCTTGGGAGGTGAAGTAGAAACCCTACCTACCGTCTATCTTGGCATGCCTTTGGGTGCCACATCTAAATCCAAAGAGATATGGAACAATGTTATTGGAAAGTGTGAGAAGAGGCTATCCAGATGGAAATCCCAGTACCTATCAACGGGAGGAAGACTCACCCTCATCAACTCAGTGTTAGATGCACTGGCAACATATATGATGTCACTCTTTCCTATTCCTGCAGGAGTTGTACAAAGATTGGACAAACTACGAAGGACCTTTTTGTGGCAAGGGAACAGAGAGAAAAAGGGTTTTCACTTAGTCAAGTGGAAATCTCTTATAGTTGGCAAAGCTCGTGGTGGACTTGGCATCAGGAATTTGAAGGATCATAGCAAGGCTCTCAAGATGAAATGGTTATGGAGGTATTCTCAAGAACCCCAAGCCTTATGGAGTAATGTGATCAAAGCCAAATATGGTGAGGAAGACAAATAGATAACAAAGGAAGTAAATACAGCATATGGAGTTAGCTTATGGAGATCCATCAGGTCACTCTGGCTATTCTAAAGAACCACTCATCCATTAAAGTACAAGATGACAATAAATTAAAACCTCCTTCTGGAAAGATAAGTATGTTTAAAGGGCCTCTTCCCTGATATGTATGTTCTGGCACAACATCAACAGAACACAATAGCTGAAATGTGGTCCCCTCAAGGATGGGCACTTGTATTTAGAAGAAGCTTGAATGATTGGGAGGTGGCTAGAATGACTGACTTCTACAAACATCTGGAAAGATTCATAGGTTAACAGAGTGGGGTGTACACAATAAGGTGGCAGGGACATAACAGTGGAATTTATAAGGTGAATGCAGCTACAAGATCCAGAATCAAACTAACCTGCAGATTAACAACTGGCCTTGGAAGCATATATGGAAAATCAAAATTCTTTATAAGGTAGCATGTTTTTCTTGTTACTAGCAAAGGAAGTTGTTCTGACGCAGGATAATCTTATAAAGAGAGGGATTCAATTGTGCTCGAAATGTCACTTATGTGGAGAAGATGTTGAGAAGTTAGCCATCTATTTTTACATTGCAATATAACTGACCAGTTATGAAGATTTTTATTAACATCAGGGGCATAGCTTGGACAATGCCTAGTAAGAATACTAAAGTTCTTTTTAGTTGGGATGAAGCTGGAACTGGAGCAAGAGACAGAAATAGATGGAGAATGGTCCCAGCATGTATTTGGTGGACAATCCAGAAAGAAAGGAATTCCAGATGTTCTGAGGATAGAAGAAACTATGTGCAGAAGATCAAGCTCAATTGTGTTTTGCTTTTTTGCTTTTGGTGTAAACAAATCTACACAGAAGATACTGTTTCAATCCTAGATGTCCTAGAATCTTGTTAGGCCTGAGGACCAAGTTTTTTCTTTTGGCTACTCGCTTGTAAATATGGTTTCACTACAACCTATGTACTGATTTTATTATAATATACAATATCTTACCATCTCAAAAAAAAAAAAGGAAGATAAGTTTCAACTTACCAGTCATCACATACTCTGGAGCAGCATAGCCATATGTGCCCATTACACGGGTTGAAACATGTGTCTTATCACCCTCGGGGCCATCTCTGGCCAGCCCAAAGTCTGAAAGCTTTGTGTTGTAGTTCTGGAAGGACAGTAACATTAACAGAAAGATATTTGAATATATCAAAGTAGTAATTAAGGGGATATGCAAAGAAGATTCATAGTGTGTCAAGAATTTAAAATAATTACCGCATCTAATAGGACGTTCGATGCTTTAAAATCTCGATATATAACTGGTTTTTCAGCTTCTTCATGAAGATAGGCAAGGCCCTGTGCTGCCCCTAATGCTATTTTCATCCTGACGCACCAAGGAAGAGGCATGGACCCTGCAGAATGGAGAAAGAGAATATGGGAAGTGGAGTAGAAAGAACTGACATAAACGTAAAATATGCAATAACTACAAAAAGCTGATGAGTTGATATATCATATCTAAGTGGTTCGTCTGTATAGAAAACAAAGTAATGTAGAGGTAAATGCAGTCCTCTTATGGTCACGGAACGGAAAACTACGTATATAACTGGATGACAGCAATAATTATGATATATACCTACCATCTCTGCCCTGATTCTGCAGATACTATTACGGCCAAGTATGGAAATAATAAGAAGATTCCAGATAATATGATACTTTGGAGGGAGGGGAACCTCAGAGTAGACTTTTAAGGTCATATGAAATTTATAAGGTTTAGCAGGCTGATATTCAAAGTAGAAGAAACTAAAGATAAATGATTTAAAGGAAAAATCTTTCTATTCAAAGGATGTGGACAACATTTTGAATCAACGAAAGGAAGCAAATTTTGCAAGGTAGTGCTGTATCTTCACGCAGTAAAGTTCTACAGATGAAACCCTATGACAGGCATAACTTATTGGCCTAGTCCCAGGAGGCACTCAATAAGCCCTACAACTAAAGTCTCATCTTTTCCTTCTAGTTTCTAGTTTCCTGCAAAACTATTCAAAGTTATAGCAACACCCCAAAAAGGCAAATGCATAATGCCAAGAAATATTATCAATATCTTGCTTGCATGAGCCCTTTAAAGCTGAGGTCGGGTTGGAAAAACGACTACTAACAGTTAGCTAAAATCCAAATCCATCTATAGTCTCACTCATTTAGCGCATTACGTACATAACCTAAATTTCTCACCAGTCAACACTAATGTCACCTGTTTCTGATATTACCCTCACATGTCTTTTCATCACCTTGGTACTAGTTAGACATCACTAGTTTTGAATTAGATATGTTCATCATTTAAGCTCTCTAATAGAAGTACCATTTCACATCTTTCATAGACAAATATATTAAATCTTCTGAATTATCCATTATTGTACTTCTACTCAAGCATCCCCACCAACTTAATGCAGATTTTTCATGTAGACCCTGCCATACTAAAATTTTTCCCAATCTTCCATTTCTCATCCACTAATGTTGCATGCCAACCTCTTGCTAGCTTGTACAGGCCACCAATATGACCTCTGCCTCTTTGAAGCCAAATGCAAAATTTAGCATGCATACACAAATTGTTACATAGTAATAATAATAATTATTATCATTAAGATAATTATTATTATTATTATTATTTGATAAGGTAAAAATAATTTCGTTAATGGTGGAAATATTACCGTATATAAGCGGTATAAAAGGTAGAGAATCTATAATAAGAAAATATGAGTCACTAGCAAAGAAACCCAATCATCCATACTACAGGAACCTCACGGGTGCTCTAAAATGAACCTAGGGATAAGAGATTATTCCTTAAATGTTGAAAGTCACTCTCTATCAGTTCAAAAGCACTCATACTTCTCTCTTTCCAAAGGACCTCATGAGGGCTTGAGGAGCAATTTTCCACGACTTACATCTTCTCTATTTTCTTTTTGGAAAATGCTTCCTTCATTATGCCTGCCATCGTCCAATGTAAGTTGAACTACCTCAATAACTCCCACCATAACCGAGACACTACCTATACAAAAGGAGATTATTCACATCCAGATATTTTACACGTGAAACGCCAATTGATGTACGTGTTCCTCTTCTTCCTCAAGTTTTTCGCTATTAAGATTTAAGATTGCACCCCACACTGCGAGCCATGTAAAGAAGCAAATTTTTCTTGGCACCGCCAGTATCTAGATCGGTAGGTGTGGGAAATTCTTCCTTGACGAAGAGCTTAAGGTAATATAACCTAAATGGGAATGATCCGTCGCTCCCAGTCTCCATCTACACAAGTCTTGACTGACAACCTGGGTGTATTTTTTTTTTTTGATAAGGTAAAAGAAATTTGGACCATTTCTCGATTTGTGCGTGTCAACCTAGGTGTATTAATATTGTAAAATTGTTCAACCAGGTTTTGAAATTTTGCAATGAGGTTCCTCCAAAATCTTAGGTCTCAAAGAGCATCTCCTCCGTGCCTCCTCCATACCTTATGTACGGTCATCTCCTTCTAGCATAGATTTTGGAAATATGAGCCTCAATGTACTAACCCCCATACAACCGGCTATCCCAAAAGCTGAACCTATTTTGATAACCCTGAATTTGATGTACTTATTAGATGGTGTAAGTGTGCACATACCAATAACAATAACAAGAACGATAATAAGGTTGTAGTACTTAAATTAATATTATGATGAGTACAAACGTACACCATTATTACCAAGCTCCTGCATGAGCTATCGTCAAGTACATCCTCTCGATCAAGTTATTTAAGGCACATCTATGGGATAATTGTTACAATTACAACTATTTAGTTTCTACCTCATCCTTAACTATCACAAACCTCCATCACTAGCGGAGTCATATAAGGAGGAAGCTCTATGTACAGTTTTGAGTAGGAGCTATTTAGGGCATATCTATCTCAGTGGTTTTCTACCATTGAAGTAGAGTCCTAATGATATTTCTATTTCCAATATAACATGCATGGCAGTAGTTCACGTCCAACTGAGCTTTAATTCATATCCAAACATATAGGTTATGGTTTCCGTGCAGCAAGTTGAGCCTAATGTTCTTTATCAATGCTCACATTACATTAATAAGTAGAAATACCTTTAGAAGAATGGTTATAATTCATTAAGTACGTACGGTTTAGAGAATGCACGACCTCGTGTCGGAGTAGGTGTATAAAATGCAATTTCAAGAGGGTAACTGTTTTATCAGAAGTGATTAACCATTTTGGGATCTCATTAAATTGCAGGGAATGAATGCATCTAATTTGTAATCTTGTACAAATTTTACATCTGAAAGTTGTGCTAATTATCTTGCTTAGCTTGGTTGTTCTAGCTACATGCAACTTAACAGCTCTGTCTGTTTATTAATCTCATCCACTAATCTGTCTTTGGTAAACGAGTAGAAAATTTATTAGCTGAATAAAGAAAAGACCTCCTACATGCACTTTAGTCAATTTTATGCACCTAAAGAAAACACCTAAATGCAATTTCACTTCAAATCAGATGAGTTATTAATTCTTGTACCAACTGCTTGTAATATGTTAAAACAATCTTAGATGGATAGCAGAATGTTAGTTGGTACAATCTTTTTCTAGTCAAAATCTATCATATCTCCTCTAGTTTTGCTACAGAACACCAAAGATTTAAAAGAAAACTCAAAATAGAAATATGAAAGATGCCATCATGCAGAAATTTCCTAACCATCAAAGCATAATAATTTATGATTGCAAGCTAATGCTGAAAAAAAAGTTAGGGTTAATATCAAATGCATAAAAAATAAAGATACTAGTCGGGCGAAGATGATTCATAAGCCCGTAAGGAGTAGTAATAGCATAGAACAATCTAAAACATAATCTTTGAACATTTTTACCAACGAATGCAGCCTAATGGAGAACTTATATGCTACATATTCTATTATGGAAGAGATTTACGAGGAAAATGCTAATTGTCAAGCAAAACATACAGAAAAGCACAGGTATAACATGGAACATACTTCTGAATAAGTGGTTCTCCAAACTTCCACGAGCCATAAACTCATAGACGAGCAGCCTCTGATCATCTTCCATGCAATAACCTACTAATTTAACCAAATTCTGATGGTGGAGATTGCCAAGAAAGTTTACTTCAGCCTGTCAATGAGGATAACTTGTAAATGGACATAAGTAAATAAAAATACAGCACTAGAACCTTCAAAGTCCAGAAAATGAAGACAAAAGCAAGAAAGTTCCGTACGAGCCACTCTTTATGACCCTGAAGTCCATTTTTATTGAGAGTCTTTACTGCAACAGGAAGTCCAGCGCCGGGTTTCACTGGTGAACTTCCATTCTCATTGATCCACCCTTTGTAAACAGGGCCAAAGCCGCCCACTCCAAGAAGACTTTCAGGTTTGAAGTTCCTTGTTGCCAACTTCAGCTCATTGAAAGCAAAGTTTCGAAGCTGGGAAGCGATTTCCAGTTCCTTGCCTCTATTAGGGGTGGTTGGAGTAGATGATTCGACATCACTGGTTGTTGAAGAAAACAAAGTTGGAGCAACAGGCGGGTCTCTGGTGGTCCCATCTGAAGATTTTAGTTTGAACATTTAGAAACTATCAACAATCGTGTCATATTCCTAAGTAAAGCTTTATGCACACATATAAAGCTGCTTATTAACCAGATAAGAAAACTAAATTTGAGCAATGGATTCTCACAGGAATATTAGGAGTAAAACATGATCATATTCTTTAGCATATCTACAGATGAAAAAAAGTCAAAAGTCATAAGATAAAACATCCCCTCTCTGTTAATACACACAACTGATTTAGGCATTTCACTGAAAAACAGATCTCCCACCAACATGCTAAGACATGTGTTGGAGTCTTCGAGAAGGACATATAGTAAATGACAGTTGGCACATTCAGATGAGGTAAAAATTTCCCTAACGAGAAAACCACTGAAGTGTTTTCCCCCTTATTTGGACACTCAATGACGGTGCTCCTACTTTGTTTTAGGGTTCGACAACTTTAAAGAGTTCCTAAGCAGGGAAAAAGTAGCATCTTTTAGCTTCTTCTGCTTTTTTCCTTCTATTTGGTGTGTGTGCGCGTGCTGAAGGAGGGGTCGGCAGTAACCAGATAGGTTAATTAGTTCAAAGAATAATCATTCTCCATTGACAATGTCAATGCTAATCAAGTTTATCTCATGGAAGCACATTGAAAATGAATGGGTTTAATGCAAAAATGAACTGCTTTTACCATCATGATATGACTAAAATAAACCCCATTTGATACAGCATTATTATTTGAAGCAAAAGAACTTAAGCTGCCCAGAGAAAATAGTGCTATCAACATGACAAGGAAAACCAAATCAGCTATAAAAGAAAAGCCATACAAGCTGGTAATTTTCAAGAAGATTAAAAGGGAAAAAAAAAACTAAAATAAAACATTGAAAGGAATTTATACCAGAAGTTCTGCTAGAGCCATTATCAACTTTAGACTTTGGTGACATGCACAGATACTTCAAAATTCTACAGCCCCCAAATGAAGCATTGTTAGCTTTCTTCATTGTTCCGTTCTTCTCCATTCTCAAACTTATCTTGTTCAAGTTTATGTCTTCAGAAGCTAATAACCCCATTTGCTTCTTAACGCCCAATTTAAGCTTCGTTTTTGCCGAAAATAAATCATTCAATGCATCAAAATCCACTCTTTTACTCTCCTCTTATCTACAGTTAACTTTCTATTAATGCTTTTAATCTCCTTTTTTGAGACGTGTTAATCCAAAAGATTCCAAACCTCATCGATAATGTCGATACTAATCCATATGCCACCAAAGAAAGAAAATACAAATAAGCATAAATTTGTAATTTTCTTCCTTGCATTAGAGTAATTAGTCATACAAAATAGAAGTTGGGATTACAAAAATATGCCCAAAATTATTAAACTGAAAAATAATACACGAGAATAACACATATGAATTGGGCCATTTGGAATTAGAAGACTGAAAAATTCAGGTAATATGTCAGTCCTACTCATGCTTCTTCCATTGTTCTTCTACTTTGTACTCTTATTTTGTCACATTCTAACGTAAACACACAAAAGGACAGAACAATATTACTAGGATCCAATCAGTAATAAACAAAAAGAGGATTTCGAGAATAGAGACGACGACACGGACACGGACACGAACACGGGTGGGTTGTTTTTCGAGGCGGAGCGAAGCATGAACGACAACATGGGAGAGTGTCTTCAGTGTGTGCAAAAAGGGGGTTCTATTGGAATTTTGTGATACTTGCAGGAGCATATTTTAATTATTTTAAAATGTGTGGACTGACAGTTGAATAATCTGATTATCCAAATCTGATTGGATTTTCATCTTCTCAGCATTTAGTTCAATGGTTGGGTAGGTCTACAATGCAGTCAAGAACGGTCCGTTTTTTTCTTTTTCTCGTTTTTGTTTTCCCTTGCATTTGAGTAGGGTGTACATAAGTCGGGTTAGTTCGATTTTTATCAAAATTAAACTAAATTAATTATATCAGTTTGAATTAATTTGATTTTATCAGATTTTTTTAATTTTTTTATTACATGAATATTATTTCAATCTTACTTTGTTAAATTTTTTATAAGCAAATATATGCTTCGTAAAAATTGAAAAAATTGACAAACATATGATCTATTAATATATTCTTATGGGAGAATTTTTTTAGTAACATATGATAATTAATTTTTTAGTCATCTGATAATAATTTTTTGTTAATTAACTGAATTTAATAATTAAACAAAGAAATCAATATGATACCTATATAATGATATGTTCTATTCAATTTTAAATTATCGAAATACCACTTCAAATTAGATTTGAAATATGAATATGGAAAAACAAAGAGATAGATGCATTTCACTAAAGTTTTGATAAGAAAGTGATCATACAACTCATTATTTAAAGCTAATAAAAGTAGAGCACTTCATATTTAACTAATATTACATCCTATAAGAGAATAGCAAATATTTCTAGATATTTTTTAAAGAAAATTCTACGAAAAAGCCTTAAAAGTATATATAAAAATTATATAGTTATATGTCGGTTTGGTTCGGATTTTTTTTACTCAATATCAAACTAAATCAAACCAAATCGAATTTTTTAATCGATTTGGTTTGACTTTTCAATTTGATGCGATTTTTCGGCTCGATTTGTACACCCCGTCTTACTAAGATACTTCTTCCATCTAATTGTATTTGATTGTATTTAGTTAGAGACACTGTCTAAGGAATTAATACTCCGTATACTAACAGTGGCTTAGCCACCCTATGCCAAGGTCCAGTGGTGGTGAAGCGCGCACCCTTCGCCAAAAATTTATACTACGTATATAAGTTAAATACTACTACTATTTTATATGGTTATAAATATTATATTTTGAATAGCCTTAACATAGTTAAGTGAGATAATCCAGCGGTTTAGGGTGGTCAAAGTGATATGTTGTTCACTGGATTAAAGTTTTGCTATTTTGTTTTGCCAAAACTAAACGGAGACCACATATGCCGTCTATTTGATTCTTTTTTAATCTAAAAATTTTTCTAATAAAATAACTCTTAAAACTTAAAATTTGCATAGAATAAATAATTAATCTTAAAAGTAAATTTTTAACTAGAAATTATTGCTTAAATAAAATTTATAATCTAAAAGTGAAGGTCTACAAAATTTCTTTAACAAAAGCTCTCCGCAAACCACAAATTCTCTCGACTCTTCCTTTGATTTTATGGTTACTTATATTAGTAAATTTTCTAATGTTGTTTTTATTTTATTTTAATTTAATTTATAAAATTATAGCTCTATTAAGAGATTTTTTTTTTTTGTTTAGCTATATGTTGCATAGTTTAATAAAATTTGGTATACCATTCATCGACAAAAAAATTATTGACTTGTTTAAAGTTTGAACACCCTTGACAAAATTCTTTGCTACGCCACTATTGTCATGGGCGGCTTTCCAGCCATGCCCCATGACCCCTTGGACGTGCCCCATGGCGTCCTGGCAAGCCTCCCAACGGCTACCACCATGAACGGCTCCGTGGTCTTGGCCACGCCAAGTGACAAGCGCGTCTGTGCCTATGTCACCCTACCGAAAGCCCTCACCAGCACCCAACCGTAGGCAGATGCTAACAACGTTGCGCAGGCAGACAGTGCCACGCGCATAGACTCTAATGCTAAAGACAAGGTTGCTGCCAACTGATATATTTCTGCTTTGTGGGATTCTAAGTCATTTCTATTGTAAATATAGAGTAGTTTTAGTTCATTTATTCTCATTATGTCTCTCTAGCTTAGTTATGTTAAGTCCTGTAACTTTGGTTTATTTTCTTAGAAAACTATTAGGGGATCAAGCAATCCAACTTTCTAGCAAGCAAACAATTCTCTATACTGGTATCTCTCCCCCTCGATACCATGTTGCTTCTCTGTAATAGCTTTCATTAATGAAATTAAGCTTTCTTTTATTCTCAATTCTCTTTTCGGTTCTCTCAGTTGCTTTTGACATTGTTTTTCCCGCACGGTACTGATAATATCATCTAGAGTACGGAGGGGATCACAGTTGGCAGATAGTGACTACACGAACATCGATTGCTTAAACTTACGTCGTCCTTCCACGGAATCTCAGGAAGGCGCCGCATAACAACATACCAAGTATCAAAAGTATTCTTTTAAATAAATGGTGTTAAGGGTTCCACATTTTTTATAACGAGCAATCCCAACAACTTATGACATTAAAGGTTAAATAATAAAAAAAAGTAAGTAAATAGCTTTCAAAAAAGAAATGTGAATTTGTTTCTTTGACGGACTAACAAAAAAAAAGTATCATATAAAATAGAATATACCATACATATTCGTTCGAGTTCTTGAAATTGGATGAGTTCGCAATGGATCTAAATTTTGAAATTCATCTTTGAATAGTGTTTTAAATTTGAACTCAAATTTTTTTGAGAAAATATCACATAAAAATAATTGAGCTTTATATTTTTTAATTTTATAGCTTATATTTCAATTTACAATCAACTAGCTCAAAAATAATAGTCTAAGCTTCAATATCCAACTCCAATATGTTCTAGAAATTATTATTTAGTTTTAAAAAAAGATTTCTCAAGCTTTAAGTTAATTTTCGGATCAGTAACTGTGACTCAAATATTAGTTCAACAAACCAAATCAATTTGGATGGTGAAAATTAAATTTTCAACAAGCTTAAACATGGGGGTTTAAATTTTGAATTTGATTTTTTGAAAAATTTGATGTGGGTATTATTTGGACTTGTTAGAAATAGTATAAGGATGTTGTATATAAAATTTGAAGTCATTTAATGGAGATTTGGACTAGTTTTGAACAAGAATGGCAACTGAAAACCGTGGAAGAAGTTCGTCTACATACGCTTGTATAAGATGTGTTTATACACTCATATAACACTATTATACAAAATTATACATAATTATACAAAAAACTGATTTCGTCTTCTTCCTTGCGTCTTTTCTAAAATTTAACTCAAATCTTGCTCAAATCTACTCCAAATCACTTCAAATTTAAATTTTGAACTCCTTTTGATATTTTCAATCAATTGGAACTACCCAATCCAAACAACTAACAAACTCAAAAAATCCTATTTTCGAAAGTAAAGCTTTGAATGGCCTTCAGTGGTGGACTTCTACTCTTTAACTTTTTTTACATTGCAACCAGGTGATATAGGGTAAGAAGCAGCAATGGCGGATGACCCTTTGAAGCATATGTAGAAAATATGAGAAGAAGAGAGAGTGAAAGCAATGGTTGTGAGAATACATATTTAACTTCATAGCTTTTAAAAGCATTGGTTGTAAGAATACAAGTTTTGAATTTGCTAGTGCTTTCAAAATATGTACAATATGAATTAGGTTGGATAAAACTTAAAAGCATGAACCATTTTTTGTTATGATGTGAAGTCATGTGTATTTTCTTGTAATTCTTTCAATTTTTTTCCAATACATGCTGAAAAGTTTTCAAACAAAATACTGTATTGGAAAATGTCTTTCAAAACTAATCAGTCGCCCTTTTCAAACAAGCTCGAGTTTTCTTCACTAGCGGAATACATGCATACTGTTTTTGAGAGGATCTATGACCTTTTTGCCAAACCAAATGAAGGAAAACAAAATTAAAGTCGTCCATATCTAGTACTGATCATCTTTTTAAGCCAAACTTGTACTATTCTAAAAGGGCATTGTGCATCAAATAGAATCAATTTTCACAATTTTTATAGGATTACTTAATTTTTAAATTTTATAAGACACTCGAATCATATTTACCATGTAAACTGTTTTTTCTTTCTTTCCGATTTGTATGACTTCTCATACTTTAAGATGCTTTTTTTACTAGTCAAGCGTATGAAATAAAACTTAAGAAGTGTGATAAGATGGTAATAACAATTAAATTTGATTATGGGATTCTAAAAATACGTAATTTATTTTTATGCTAGTTATTGGTTTGTAGATGTTATGTGAAAGACTTAGAAACGAGATAAGAGCTTGAGAGCAAGGTGATAATCAAACCGAAAGGTTAATAATCGGGGCCTCGAGCCTGCCTATTCGGGGGCCTCAGGGTTGAGTCTGATGCTCGGCTGGAAGCTATCGTGGATAATCGATGAATGACTAACAATTATGATAAATCAATGACGGCTCTTTATGGTCAATAATAAGCAACAAATGAAGAACAATAAATGGAGCACAATGAATATAAGTAATAAATGCAAGTAATGAAATCAAGAAAATGTGTTAGAGAGAATGTTCTAGTGTAAATTTGTATTGAGCAACAGAAGTCTACAAAATGACAAGGATCCCCTTTATATATGAGGGGGAATCTCAACATAGTACAAATGCATTAATTATAAAGATATGGGGCCGGTGCAACCATTTAATGCTCGCCTTTTGGGCTAGCCCACTAGACCTCGTCAGCTCTAGTTAGGCGCTTTGTGAACTTCCCACTTCCAACTATCAGTCTGTACTGCTCCGAGGTCAAGCGTCGATGGCCCTCGAGTGATGAAACTCGACCGTGGTCTCGAGCCTTCGAGACATGATTGCGAGACGTCGTAACGACGATAAATTGGACCCTCCAATTTCATCGTATAGAGATAGTCCCCGCGTTTCTTAGAGTGGAATGATGAGAAACGACTTTGATACCCGCTTCTTCGAACTTCCCGCGATGATGTCATACTTATGACGTAAGCCTTCGTGATAACCGAGGCGTCCCACTGACTTGTCTTTTCAGCGTCATTCAATGCACTGCCGATTCTCATTTTTCAAAGCGATAATCTCGTCATCGATTTAGTTTCCAAAAATACATTGATTGTGCCTGCCGCTCTGTCTTTCAAAGGCATTGATGGCATTGTCGGTTACACCGTCAACCCCTATAAATGGGGGCCTCCTGGAACAATATTTTTATTCAAGTGCCTTTCAATATCTTTCCATCCCTTTATTCTCACCATCCTCATCATTGTTATCTACCATGTTTGGGGCCCACGACCTTAAGGTTATATGGCAGCGTTCTCATCAGCCACGCCATGGCCTTTTGCCCGGGCTTTCCTTTGCCGAGTGAGATTACATTGTCTTGTTGATGTTGTTATTGTTGTTATTGTTGTTACTAATGTCGTCGTTGGCTCGGGGCGATGAGATAGGGGGCCGATTTTTCTTCTGAATCAGGAAGATATTTGGATTCTACACTGCTGCTTAGGAGGGCGTTCGGACTATACACCGCTGCTCACCCCCTACTCTGACCTAGTATGGCACTTTATCCCTTTTGCTTTCCGTGGGGTGAAATGGCACTTATCGGCCGCTGACCTGTACGACACAATGTTCCAGGACGTGGACTCAAAGTGGTCGTGCAAGTAAGGTCGGCGCCCGTCAAATCTTCTATAGGGTCGTGGTTTCCTCGTCCTAATAAAAGTTTTTGCTCTTTGAGGGGCTATGGCTTTTTCTTCTTTTTCTTTCTTCTTTTTATTTTTGCTTTTTCTGCATCACTTTCCTCTTCTTCATCTTCTCCCTGGAAGATGTCGTTCCCCCGAGGAGAAGATGTTCGGAGACACTACTATCGAGGATGCACCCTCAAGAATAAGCTAGGCTCTAGGCTTTAATTATATATGCACCTTTTTTCTTCTTTGTTTCCGTGTAACGACCCATCGTGGGCTTTTGTAATCATATGTAAGGATGTTTGTTTGGGTTGTCTCTTATTTATGCTATATCTCTTTTTACCTACGCTTGTGGAGAATCTGAATGCATGACTCCACCGATGGGTGCGAATATCGAGCCCAAGTGCGAGCATTTCTTCTGGCCCTTGACTGATTGGTTCGATTCTCTGTAAAACCCTTTGTCTTACCTTGGACCGAGCGTGGATGGGTTTGATAGAATCGGGTCATTGGGATCCCCGACTTCGAGTTGAATAAGAGTAGGATTTCGAACTTTACAGTACGAGACTTAGCCTTTTAGACCTCGTGATAGTCTTTGACGAGGGGTAACAATAAAGATAACCTTTAGGCTATCTGGGTCAGTCCCTCGGGCTACCTGGGGACTTGTTTTGGACTCAGTGTGGATAGCCTTAAGGCGTTGCAGATAGATCCCAGATGAGGGTTTACCTGAGTTTAGATGGTATCTCGAGGCCAAGCCCATATGAATAGAGTTTTAGCACTTATTTTCTTCTTGAGAGGAGCCCTCGAGATCGGGTACCATCTCTAGTCTTGTAATGATATTAATGGCCCATTGGAGCATATCTTCTTTCTAGCGGAGGTCCTCGAGATCGGGTACCATCTTGGGACTTGCAATAATGTTGATGGCTTCTTGGATCCTAACTTCTTTTTTATAAAGTTCCTCGAGATCGGGTACCATCTCGGGACTTGCGATGGTGCCAGTAGCTTCCTAAAGCCTAATTTCTTTTTGATGGAGGTCCTCGAGATCGGGTACCATCTCGAGGCTTGGTTGGTGCGGGGGTCTCTGACCCCAAAACATCACATGGCATCGTCAAATGTACGACACGGCTATAAAGTGACCGAGGCGATCCCGCTGGCATATCTTCCCAAAGTGATTTCGGCCAGTATTTTTAATTGTCCTTTAAGGCAGGCGGGTCATCGCCGCTTTTTCCATATATATGGTTGTCTTCGCCCTTTTGGAAATTCTGCCATTCTAAGTAGTTACCCTCTTTTCCTGCGTTAGGCCTTCGCTCTTGTCCAAATTCCTGCTCCAGTTCTCTAATTTTACCACAGTCATGACTGCTATATCAGGATCCGTTCGGCAAGGAGGAGAGAGTTCCGCCCCCGATTTTTGCCTTGTTAGCGGAGCGCCATTGATTCCAGGCGGGCCTGACTTGGGGCACTTTGCTTTAAAAAGGGACTTCTCGTCAAAAAAGTACCCCGAATCTCAGGATCAATGGGAGCATACCTTGAAGTTTACTTCTTCGATAGGAGAGGGACACCTTGCGTTGGTGGGGAAAGACTGGGGATGGGGGAAAAGGTAGTACTGCAGATACCTTCCCCTGAAGAGAGCATCATGGACCGTGCCGAGGGGTTTTTGAATGTGTACACGTATCCTTTCACACTGGGCCCCCTTGATAGGGTTGTGCTTGACTTCTGCTGAAAGTATCAGGTTACCTTGGCACATATTCACCCGTCATTTTGGTGGATAGTGTTGATGATGAGGTTCTTTGTGGAGAAGGCAGGGCTTGAATTCATGCTCAGTCATCTTATCAAGTTATACCGGCCTTTTCACTGTCGGGGTCTGCTAACCTTATGATGCTGGTCGACCACACCTTTTGTTGTTGATGATGAAGAAGATAGAGATCGAGAGTGGATGAGTCGTTTTGTCCGAGTACAGACTGTTGTTATTATCCCTATGGAGTTTATGCCATTCTCTGAGGAATGGAATTATACACTTAAGTGGTACACTCTTGCCTTCGCAGTTTTTTAATTATGGAGAAGGTATGTTCCGTAAATACGCCTTCGTTCTCTCTTCTGCAGCAATTTCATGGACGTCATGCGAGGTCCCTGATCTATCATATTGGGCTCGGGAGTTGGCGACCCACTCGACTTGCGATGAGCATAAGTGGCAAGCTTTGTCTAGGGGCAGATGGGAAGTAAAACATCATGGTATGTGATGTGCGATTTGTTCCTTTCCCTTTTTTCATTTGGAAAAGCACTTTCTATTTTTGCGTACTAACCCTATTATTGTAGGCATCGAGGAGCTTTTTGAGGCGAGGTCGTTCCCCCTTGGAGAGGGAGAAGGGTTTTTAGCTTATGGGTTGAAGAATGATAACAATAAGCAAGTGCCTTTATAGGGCGACGATGCTCAAAGCAAGGCGAACCTAGACAGGGGGCCCGGGGTGGAAGTATTGACTAAGTATGTCGTGCCTTTGATTTCTGGTTTTGGAAAGGCGGTTTCTCCTCCACTACTGTCTTCTTTTTTCGTCGAAGGTACTTTGAGGGATACTCAAAACCCGGGGTCGTATGCATTGAGCGACCGTGCCCCGACCAGGGTCGACTCTTTCGGAGCTGAGGGAGACAGGCTAGCAGATGCACGCTCAACCTTAGAGTAAGCCCAATGGCTTCACTCTGTGGTGAGTTTTGGCACAAGCCTTTCGAGTTTCGCGCCTTCCCTTCCTTATTGAGTTTTCTTTTGCATGCCTTCGACCAGCTTAAGTCTGAGCTACTTCCCGTGAGGCCAGGCTACGGAAAGCTCTAGATGAGGAGAAATCCCTTAGGCTCCTTTGCTATGAAAGGGAAGTCGCGTTGGCACGCTTACGGTATGAGGCGAGACAGAGCTTGAATTATGAGAGCTACTTGAAGGAGCATGTAGTTTTTGTTCCGAGTGAGTATGTGTTCTTTATTCTAGATCCTGAGGCTAATGTTTTGTTTATTTCAGTTGCAAAAAAAAAAAGATAGAGGACCTGGAGCACCTTCGGGATGATACTGGCCGAGCCAAACGCGAGCATGATGAGTTACAGGCTCAGACGGAGGTTCAGGCTTTAGCGGGGAAGGGCGCTCTGGCTAAAGCCTACACCTTTGAGGTTCAACTTCTCTTAGCTCATGATAATACCTCGGTTCAAACAGATATGATTACGAAGCTTGAGCCCAAGCTTTTGAAGGTCAAGGCTGAGGTTGTGGATGCTAGGGCTGAAGCCGTAATGAGCCAAACTAAGGCTGACCAGAAGGTGGCGGTCTATTTGAAGGGTGTTGTTGATGCTCAAGCTGAGCTGAGAAGAACTCTTGACCGCGAGGACAAGAGCAAAGAATATGCTCGATGTAAGTCTCGAAGGAAACCCCTTGAGGAGATCCGTGCTAGGGGCTTTGACCTTTTGGAAGCGTTTAAGCGGGCGAGGGGGGATGAGCGTGTCGCTCGGTTACTTCTGTCTGACATCGAGGATAGTAAAGATGAGACCGACGAGACATGTCCCCCCAGGAGAATGTAGATTTTACTTTCTGATCCTGTATATAGTACTTTCAAAGTACATTTCTAGATAGAGCTTGTGTTTTTCGTATATGTGTACAAAAGAAAACCTTGTAGTTTTATTTCTTATGCATCTATTTTTGCCTTGAATTTATCCAGATGAACTGGTCTTTGAGTTAGAAGGAATCCTTAGATTCATAGTATGTCATTGAGGCTCATTAGACTGGCATGTAGGCTCTTAGCGCTTGGCCGAAGCGAGCTTTTAGTATAAGTCGGCGTTTGAGCTCTTACGCTTTTGCTCTTAGGCATGTTTGGTCAGCTATTTTGGGTTCAATCTCCGAGTCAAGTATCGACTCAAGCTCATTTGGCCCTCAAGTGATTGAATTGTAAGCTGGCTCTTAGGTTCTTACGCATTGGTTCGGTACGACCTTTTATATGGGCTGGCGAGAATGGCTCTTATGCTTTGGTTTGATACGACCTTTTATGTGGGCTGGCGACAATGGGTCTTACACTTTGGGTCGATATGACCTTTTATATAGGCTTTGTTTTTCCCTCGTTAAGGATTTTTGAGATTTTGTTTGCCTGACTCTTCGACGGTTTGATAAAAACCTCAATTATGAGTCATTATGTGGCGATGATCGAGCACCTCTGGAGGTTTAGTTCGGTGGCTGAGTAGCTCGAAGCTTGTTATTTGGAGTTGTCCTGGTCGAAGCTCTTTTGTCTATATCGAGGGTAGTCTGTTTAACCGATTTTTTTTTCGAAGTAGATTAGAAGTAATTTGAAGGCCTGTGATTTTGAAGCGACGATCGGGCGTCCCTGAGTCGCATTAGTTTGGCTGGTACAGCCTTATGACCATAATCATTTGTGTTTGGCTAGAGCCTTTTTAGTCTCGAGTGAAGTAGTTTCAGCGTCTATATTGAGGGTATGCCTTTTAGGGGTCTTACAAGTTCGATATATAACCTTAACTTTGAGATTGGGTTTATGCCTTTAGTAAGGTCTTACAAGTTTTACATGTCTTTGAGGTCTTACAGTTTTGGACACTTGGTACAAGTATGGTTCATGCCTTATATAGGTCTTACGAGACTGAATTTGCCCGTTTAGGTCTTATGCCCTTGGGTTTTTAATGAGTGGTGATTGGCGACAGTCCCCAAGTCATCGAGGGTACCTTGGCTTGGGATCCATTACTTGTAAACTTGGTATTGCCTCATTGAGGGATTATTATTTCGAAGTTTCGGACCTGGAGGCCGTGCAATTTTAGAGATTTTGACGTCATTCCCCGAGCGTTCGGGGCGCTTTCAGCTTTGGAGCCATTTTGTGATTTTGATGTTGCCTCGCTGAGGGCTTATGGGTTTGGAGTTCCGATCTGGAGGTCGTTCAAGTTTTGAAATATTGACGCCATTCCCCGAGTGTTTGGGGCGCTTTTAGCTTTGGAGCCGTTTTTTTGCAAAAAAATGCCGAGCTTCTTTGAAACGCAAAATTCTCTTGGGAAGTGTTCTTTGATTACTTGGTATAAGCATACATGACCTTGTTGTTAGGGGACCAGTGATTCTATATGGGCACGGTTTGTTTGGGCGTTTGGCATGGTACATCATTTCCCTATCGAGACTCCCCCAACGCATCGTGGCTTCTCCGAGTAGGTGGCCTTCTAGGGGGATGCCTCCCAGTTGGGGTGTACATAGGTCGGGTTGGTTCGGATTTTATAATTACCAAACCAAACCAATTGTGTCGGGTTATTAAATCTAAAGACCAAACCAAACCAATAAAACTCGGGTTTTTCGCGCTCGGTTTTTCTCGGGTTATCGGGTTATTCGGTTTTTTTCGGATTTTTTTCCCCGTAAAATCTTCGTAGAACAAAATATATGAATTGTGCTCAAAATATTTATTTTTAATCCTAGTAAGATACAACTATATAAAGTATTTTCCAAGAAAATAAGTACAAAATATGAGATATGTCATGGCATAATCCTAAAATATTCAACAATAAAGTCAACAAAATTATGTAGTATGAATATTCCTAATTAAAAAGTCATAATAAAAATAAACATAATCTAAAAGTGCTAAATCATGCTAAAATAAGTAGACTAATAAGAGATTATTAATTACATGACTAAACGCTAAAGAAAAAATAAAAATAGATTATGCATATTTATCTAAATTATTGCAAAAAAATTAAATAAATATTCAATACATTCCCGTTCGTAGTATTGAATTGAATGTCTTTTGTTAGTATTAGTATTTAATTGATTTTGGTTTGGGCTTTTGTTAGCATTATTTAATTTAATAATGTTAATGGCTATAAAACTTATTGAAACATTTATAAATTCTAAGTCCAGCCTTGAAATAATAACTTAAAAAGTAATTATGAATCTTTTTAGAAATATTTATAAATTACATCATAATAAGTATATTTATATATTAAATATACCTAAAAATTTTATATATATAATGTCGGGTTGGTTTGGTTTCGGTTTTACTTTCTTTAGTTAAAACCAAACCAAACCAATTATGGTCGGGTTTTTTCTTCCAACACCAGACCATGGTCGGGTTATTTTTCTCGGTTTGACTCGGATTATCGGGTTGGTGCGGTTTATCGGTTTCCTTTGTACACCCCTATCTCCCAGTATTCGAGGTTGATTGCAAAGTAAGCCTTGAATTCTTGTATAGTTTTCCTTCGGTAGCTATAAATGTTGCCTAGTTAAAAACCTTGCCGGTGAAACCCTTCTTGGGATAAAAACTCGGTCAAAGGAAAATAGTGCAACACATGCTTTTAAAACCTAAGGCCTTTGATTCGAAAAGCTCTTCGGCCATTTTGATCGAATACCTGCACTCAGGTTAGCATAGAATGTATTTGAAAGAAAAGGGAGACGGTCATACCTCAGTGTTTCGAGCCCCGATATGTTTCAGTCGCTTGTGATGAAAACGCGGTACGGTCCTCTGCTTTTCTTATTTGGGCTCAATCTAAGATGTAGTTTGATTACCCTTTGGCTCCTTTAATGGTGGATTTACAGGTGTCGGAGTGCACCGCGAACATTTTTCTTGTCGCATGCTATTCCCAGTAGACGATTTTAATCCCATCCTTTGTCGAGAATTTCATCATTTGATGGAGGGTGGATGGTACTGCTTTTATACAATGTATCCACGACCTTCCGAGCAAGGCGTTGTACCTCATGTCTTCTTCGATGACATGGAATTTGGCATTTTGGGTTGTGCCAGCCACGTTGACTAAGAGTGTGATTTCCCCTTTTGTTGTTTTGTTTGCCATGTTGAATCCGTTGAGGAATCAAGAGGCGGGCACGATTTGGTCAAGTAGTCCAAGCTGCTCTATTACCCTTGACTTGACAATGTTGGTCGAGCTACCTGGATCCATAAGTACACATTTAATTTGAAATGTATTTACAAGGAAAGAGATTACTAGTGCGTTGTTGTGAGGATGAGACAATGTCTCAATGTCCTCGTCGCTGAATGTGAGAGCATCCTCGGGTATGTAACCCCGAATTCACTTTTCTTTGGTGATGGATATTTTTATTCTTCTTATCATGGGCTCATATGGGGCATCGATGCCTCCCAAGATCATGTGGATGACATGTTGTGGCTCATTCGTTTCATTCTTCTTGGCCGCCTCTCTTTCTTTTGGCTCAGTCTCATAGGAATTCTCAAAGGTGACCTTTACTAAGTAGTCTGGATACTTCTTCTCGGAGCTAGTGTCAATCCTCGGTCTTGTGGCCATGCATGTTGTGAAATTCACTCACCAAGTTATGATTCTTTTGTGAAGGATCTAATTGTACAGACCTGGGCCACCTTGTGTCTTTGATTTTACTGATGGCAAACATGATGTCTGATACGTCAACGTTGAAGTTGTATTTCGACAAGTGAGGTGCCTCTGTTGGCCGTGTGTGCCTATCAAATCAGGCTATGTTGACGAGTCCCCAAGGATTCTGTCCTTGGTCCATCCTTCAATTGTTGTGGGGTATGTTGTGCCTCAAGGCATTTCTCGTGTCTTCGGTGTATGGCTGGTACCTTTCTTTGTTTGGGTTTGGCTCTTTTGCCAGAAGCCTGCTTGGGTATACCGAGCCCGAGGGGGCTCCTAGTTGGTCGTCCTCGACCCTAATTTTTGACTGGTATCGGTTGTGAACATCTGAACAGGTCACGACAGGATATTCAACAAGATTCTATTTCAGCTGCTTCGAAGCCACTGAGCTTCGTTCATTTAGATCTTGAGTGAAGGCCTGCACTGCCCAGTCATCAGAGACTGGTGGTAGTTCCATTCGTTCCATTTGAAAGTGAGATACAAACCCTCGCAGCATCTCATTCTCCCTCTGCTTAATCTTGAAGACGTAGGATTTCCTTGTTGCTACTTTGATGGTACCAGCATGTGCCTTAATGAAAGAATCTGCCATCATGGCAAATGAATCTATTGAGTTTGGGGCTAGGTTGTGATACCACATCATTGCCCCTTTAGAAAGCATTTTCCCGAACTTCTTCAGTAAGACAGACTCAATCTCGTCATTTTTAAGTCGTTGCCCTTCACTGCACAAGTGTAAGCGATAACGTGCTCATTGGGGTCGGAGGTTCCGTTGTACTTCGGAAGATCTGGCATCCTGACCTTCTTTGGAATGGGTTTCGGGGCCGCTTCCTATGGGAACGACTTTTGTACGAACTTCTTTAAATCCACACCTTTCAAGATCGGGGGTGCGCCTGGAATTTGGTCGACCATGGAGTTGTAGGTCTCAACCTTCTCGTTATTGGCTTCTATCTTCTTCTCGCCCGATTCGATCCTCCTCGTGAGATCCTCAGGCATCTTTATGATGGCGGGGTTGGCTGCCAACCCGTTGTTGCTTGATCACTCTGGTACCTGCTCGGCTAGGGTAGCCGTCCCCGGTGCTACTGTGCTAGGATTTTTCTGGTGACTTTGCAGCTAAGAAATAGCCAGTTGTTGTGCCTGCAACAATTCAAAAAATAACGTGAAGGCTAACCCCCCTGTTCTTCCCTAGTTGGGGTTTTCTGAGCTTCTTGTTGGTCTCATTGTTGCACGCTCATGTTAGTGTGGGAGCTTATATCGACGTGTTGGGCGTCGCATGAGACCGCATCCACGGGAATTGGTTCTGGTACGTTCACAGGGTTTCGTGGTGGTACACCAACACCTGGAACATCCACACCATTTTCTCCATGGTTCTCAAGATTGTTGTTTACTGAATCAAACATTTTGACCTGAAATCAAGGATCTTGGGCAAGAAAAAGTGTGAGATAACTTGCGTTATGTGGTAAAACCATCAAGAAAATAATCACTTTTATTTTTAGCCCCACGGTGGGCGTCAAATTGTTTACCGTGAAAATGGTAATAACAATTAAATTTGATTATGGGATTCTAAAACTACGTGATTTTTTTTATGCTAGTTGTTAGTTTGTAGATGTTATGTAAAAGACTTAGAAACAAGATAAGAGCTTGAGATCAAGGTGATAATCAACCCGAAAGATTAATAATCGAGGCCTCGAGCATGCCTATTCGGGGGCCTTGGAGTTGAGTCTGATGCTCGACTGGGAGATATCGAGGATAATCGATGAATGACAAACAATTATGATAAATCAATGACGACTCTTTATGGTCAATAATAAGCAATAAATGAAGAATAATAAATGGAGCACAATGAATATAAGTATTAAATGCAAGTAATGAAATCAAGAGAATGTCTTAGGGAGCAGAGAGAATGTTCAGGTGTATTTCTGTATGGAGCAACAGATGTCTATAAAATGACAAGGATCCTCTTTATATATGAGGGGGAATCCCAACATATTACAAATGCATTAATTACAAAGATATGGGACTAATACGACCATTTAATGCCTTGATTCGCCTTTTGGGTAGCCCACTAGACCTCGTCAGCTCTAGTTAGGTGCCTTGGGAACTCCCCACTTTCTTTCCATAACTATCAGTTGGTACTGCTCCGAGGTCGAGCATTGATGGCCCTCGGGGGATGAAACTCGATCGTGGTCTCGAGCCTTCGAGACTTGCTTGCGAGGCACCGTAACGACGGTTAATTGGACCCTCCGATTTCACTGTATACAAGAGGTCTATCAGTAGTTTAGGAAATGTCAATGAGATTATCTGTAATTTTCTCTTACGGATATATTAAGTGGAGAGAACAACTTTCCCATGTTACTGTATATGGAGGGGGAATTCTCGAAAAGAGAGGGGGATTTTCTCTCTCTTTGTTTTCTCCTCCAATTTCTTTCCGGAAAAAGGATGCAAAATTGGTCATCCACTATGTCTCACGAAAGAACGGAAACATCAATAAAGATTGATCACTCTTATCTTATTTTACTGATTATTCTCCGAACCATCTTCAGATCTGGAATTTATTATGCTTGACTAAGATTGACCTCATCATTATCATTAATTATTTTCATAAAAAAGATTTTGATATCTTTTGGTCAAACAATTTTGGCGCCATCTGTGGGGATTTCTTAGTCTCTTCCAGATAAAAAACCAGTAACATAATCACCCACCAAAAAGACCGGTAAGTAAACCTTACGTGCTAATCCAGATCATGATTGTACATACAAGAAGAAGCTACAACCAACATCCTACCCCACACACTAGGTGGTCCATGAACTAGCTAAGGCGAGCTCAACCCGCACGGAACTAGAGCACAAAAGAGAGGGGGAAAGAGAGCTGAAAACGGCCATCGAATTTAGAAACCACCAGCCCATCAACCATTTAAATGCAAGGCAAAGTGAGCAACACTATAGATCCACTCTCATTCACCGGCTCATCAAATTAGGGCAAGAAAAATATCATTTTGGCTCACCTTCTATTGTTTGCTAAAACAGGAACACAAGCGTCGCACGGGCAAGCAAGCAAAGGAACAACTCAACTAGAGAATGAGAAACTACTACAAAATAATCGAAATATCGCCCACCTGACACTTTAAATTCTAGAAAAGGACATCCCTTGAGTCGTAGTCTCTCCCCCTTAACCAGGAATTGTCCCAATAGGGTTTTCCCAGGGAGGTGTGGACCGAGTCGATGAGGGGGACGTCACCAAGTTCAAAGTATAATTCATTGCGCCGCCTGCCAATGACATCTCCAGATCGGAAAGCGAAAGTACTAGACAGGGAATCTCCAATATATGTATGAAACGAACGTGAGCAAAATAGCAACATTTTATACCCTCCGACATTGCACTCTCTGATGCAAACAAAATCAAGCGAACTGGGACTCACCCAGGAAACGTAGAGGTTGAGCGAAACTAGAACTCCTCTAGAGGATACCCGAACTCTCCCAAAAAAAACTGGGACAGATAGCGGGTTAACAATTCGATGAAAGTTCAAAATAACACCCTTAAGGCCAAGGGCCATCGCCAAAAGAGAAGAGTTCAACATCGCTCGAACAACGACGAGTTAATATTTCGACAAAAGTTCAAAATAACACCCTTAAAGCCAAGGTCCATCACCAAAAGAGAAGAGTTCGACATCACTCGAACAACAAAGGATTAACATTTTGACAAAAGTTCAAAATAACACCTTTAAGGCCAAGGGCCACCACCAAAAGAGAATAGTTAGACATCGCTCGAACAATGACGGGTTCATATTTCGATGGAAGTTCAAAATAACGCCCTTAAGCGCAAGGGCTATTGCAAAAAGAGAATAGTTCGACATCGCTCGAACAATGACGGGTTAACATTTTGACGAAAGTTTGAAATAACACCCTTAAGGCCAAGGCCCTCGCCAAAGGAAAAGAGTTCGACCTCGCTCGAAAAACGACGAGTTAACATTTTGACGGAAGTTCGAAATAACACCCTTAAGGCCAAGGGTCATCGCCAAAAGAGAAGAGTTCGACATCGCTCGAACAACGATGGGTTAACATTTTGACAAAAGTTCAAAATAACACCCTTAAGGCCAAGGGCCATCGCCAAAAGAGAAGAGTTCGACATCGCTCGAACAACGACGGGTTAAAATTTCGACAAAAGTTTGAAATAACACCCTTAAGGACAAGGGCCATATCCAAAAAAGAAGAGTTCGATATCGCTCGAACAACGACGGGTTAACATTTTGATAAAAGTTTGAAATAACACCATTAAGGCCAAGGGCCATCGCCAAAAGAGAAAAGTTCGACATCGCTCGAACAACGACAGGTTAACATTTCGATGAAAGTTAGAAATAACACCCTCAAGGCCAAGGGCCATTTCCAAAGGGAAAGAGTTTGACCTCACTCGAACAATGACGGGTCAACATTTTGATGAAAGTTCAAAATAACACCCTTAAGGCCAAGGGCCATCGCCAAAAAGAAAAGTTTGACCTCGATCGAATCATAATGGGTTAACATTTCAATGACAGTTCGAAATAATACCCTTAAGGCCAAAGTACATCACCAAAGAGAAGAGTTCGACCTCACTCGAACAATGAAAGGTTAACATTTTGATGAAAGTTTGAAGTAACACCCTTAAGGCCAAGGGCCATCGCCAAAAAAAAAAGTTCAACCTCGATCGAATCATAATGGGTTAACATTCCGATGACAGTTCAAAATAACACCCCTATGGCACATGGCCATCGCCAAAAAGAAAAGTCATTTTCACCCGAACCAATGATAGTTTGGTCCCACCCGGACGCAGTGGTGGATCCGAAATTTTAAAGTTATGGGTGCTCGCTGATAAAAACTTCAAAAGAAGAGGAAAAATGAGTTTACTTGTGGGTGATCGCTCAATATTTATATAAATATTTGTATAGTTGCCTCTATAAATTTATTAATATGGTCAAAGTTAATGGGTGCTTAAGCACCCACAACTTCCTATGTGCATCCGCCACTTCCCGGACGACCCAAGTCTTGAATGGCCTCATCCAAAATAATGAATATGTTATATAATCTCATTTTGAATCGAGGACGAATCTGCTCAAAGCAATAAATCACATGTCGACTCGCCCAAATAGGCAAATCAAACAAGACTCCATTTTGACTTACACGACGAAGTCCTATGCAGTCCGGCTAAGATTAAATTCCCTGAAAATTAGGAATACACCATACGGAAATCCAAAATTCCACGTCAAAGTTATGTAAAGAAAAAGGAAGAGAAGAGCAAAATAAATACACCGATGAGAACTTCTTTTTATTTAAAGCAATTGTGCAAATAATCGCAAATTACACACGGCTAAAACCGGACAAGCCCAAAGGAAAATATAACAACAGAAAAGGCAGCATACAAAAGAAAAAAAGAGAACAACACAAACAAAGATGAACAAATCTTTCACTCGGCATCATTACCGCCATCATCTTCATCACCATCTCCAGGAAATCCTCTTCAGCATCAACATCCTCGTCGGCCTCCAGGGTCACAGGATCATGCCCAGAGTTAACATGAGTCTCTTGTGCCTTCGCCTGTGCTCCTTCATATGCGGCCTCAGAAACATTGCCTGCTCCCTCTAAACTCTTATATATGTCCCGCTGGACTTCGACATGTACCCAAAGCTCGTGCAGGTGATAGGGAACAACGGCGGAGGCAGATTTGACTTGGGACAAAAATTGCGCCTTCTCGGCCTCAAGAACAGCGACCCGATCCCCCAAGGTCAAATCTTCCCGGTCAATTATGCCAATACGCTCTTCAAGCCTCGCCTCCCTAAGCGTCTTTGTCACACTCTTAGATTCCTGCTCGGATTGAAGGATGTGAATAGTGTCCTCTAAAGCCAGCGCCCTCGCTGAAGTAGACGCCCAAGCACTCTCTATGTTCTCCAACCCGAAAACCTTTCTCTCCAGCTCGACTAACTTTCCCATCCATTTCATACTAATCGCCTCGACCCTAATGGCATTCTGATCCATCTCGAATTGCATCGACCATACCTTTTCCCGAAGATGCTCACACTCTGCGGCAACCCTTTTACCCAATTCAAGTTCTTCGTCATTTACATAAAGTTGCTCCTCGAGCTCGCTACTCCTGCGGATAGCCGGCATCAACTCTTGATCCCTCTTCTCCAGTTCATCACCGAGGGATCGATCACCGACGTTGGCCCTCAGCCGCTCATGCATGTCATGGCACTTATTGTAGTAGAGCTGATACTTGTCCAACATCATCAGGAAAATTTTGGCCTGAGTGTCGGCCCTATGAGCACTCTTAATTTCCACCATGTACGTCTGAAGACGAAAAGATTAGTTAAGGCCAAGGTTGCCAAAGATGAAAAGAACATAAAAGAAAGGAGAAACTTACCCTCAGGCCCATAGCGGCCATTTCGTGTATCAAATCAACATCACGGACGTCCCGGAGAGCCTCTCTCTCGATGGCAGAACACAAAAGGTCAAACTGCGGAACTAGGTCTTCCATATCCCCTAGGAGGTTAATATCCGACGAGATTTCAAGTATACGGGACGGGCCTCCTGTATGTACCACCGTACGATTAAGGCCCTCTTAAAGCGACACATTTTCCCTTCTCTGCAGCCGAAGAAGAAGCACGACCTGGTCCAAAATATGAAGGCCCACCCAAAGTAACAACAGCGGCCTCGAGACTCTGACACCCCATCGCAGTAGTCTGTTGGTCACTTATAACATCCGGAGCCTCTATCAACGGGTTGGTCATGGTGACCGAATCTACTTCTATAGACGGGTTAACATTGTTCCCCGTCTCAAACTCCATCAAGGGGATGCCTCCATCCGAATATACCACGGCTGATGGAGCCGTTTCGGACTCCACTCGTCATCTCTTTGACGGACCGGCCCCCCTCTTCATCCTCATCATAGGAAGACTCCCCCATTGGGCAGATATTAGAAGTCAAAATCCCAGATTGAGGAATAGTTTCTGTGCACACGACTACTACCTTAGGTTCAACTTGAACAGACCTTGCCGTAGGTCGGGAAACAGGCCTCGGTACGGGTCGAGTAGAGGATGTCGGCTGACAAAATGCAAGTAGAGGAGCCCTCTCCCTTCACACTCTCCCTGCTAAAAAATAAATGTCATATAAGCAACAAAGCCAAACTGCAAAGTGAAAAATAGAGGCTACGGTAAAACTACTTACCAGTAAGGGGCTTACGTCCATATTTCTCGTATAAGGACGACCATTTTCAAACTCCCGCCGTATGAGGAAGAATGACATTCACCCATTCATGGATATTGTCAACAGTCGCGGGGGAGTCTTGCGGCTACAAAAGTAAAAATAGTTCAATACCGCGCAAAGAAAAGCAATCGACCATCATTTCGACTAAAGATACAAAAACTTACATGCGAAGTTCCATCTCTTAGGGAATCCTGCAGAATCCGCTACAATGTGCTCGGTCTGCACATGAAAATAATTTTCATAAAGTGATGGTTGGAATGACTTGAGGGACAAAGATACTGAGCATGTATCTTAGAGTCATCTCCCAACCAGCAAGCTCCACAAACTTGAGTAGTATAAGGAACAATTTATACAAGTACGGCGAAAGTTGAGCCGGACACACCTCATAGAAAAGACAGAAATCTACCACCAATAGGGGGAGAGGAAGAGTATAAACGATGATAAAGGGATAGGCGTAAAGCGCATAATATCTCGGGCGATCGAAATGAATAATATTGTCTCCCACCGCCGGCAGCATTTCAACATGGTGAGGGATCCCCCATTTGGCCTTCAGCTCCGCGATCCTCGCCTCAGTTATAACAGAGGAAGTAGGTTCCGGCTCTTCTCCTATAGGACTGTGAAAATCATTCCACGGCTTTCTAGGGCGAGGCAATATTTCAGCCACCATCAGAACCCCCTCATCCTCTATCATTTCTACTCCTCTGGGAGTAGGAACATCACTTTTCGACGCTGGAGACGCGGCAGGATTGTCAGCGCGGGAAGAACTACCAGCCATTTATATTGATTTAATATAACAAAGGGATTAAGAAAAAGAAAAGACTGGGACAAAAACTTCTGGTTAACCGGAGGGGATAAAAAATTGGAAGTATCGGAAAAGAGGAAGATCCACAAAACTCTTTCAACAAAGGCAAGAAAGTGTGCCAATCAAATGGTGTTTTTCTTCTACTTATAGGGAAATAAATTCCCCAAGCAGGAAACTCAAGAGTCGCCAATCGAAAATGATAGGGCATGAAACGGTTCAATCCCAAAAAATTGTATGTCATAATGGTATTAGCCACGAATGACGTTTCAAATCGAACAACGCTCCGATTCCGAACGCTCACAACGGTCCAAAGGCATCATTGGAACGTTGTGCCATTGTCTCGATCTAAAAACTATGGCCAATGCACGAATAGTCAAATTTCTCCTAAGTGTTTGAAATTATAATTCGCTCGTCGGACCCACCAAGAGACGACCTCGACGGACGGAGGGACTAACTGTATAGGTTAAAATCTGACCACGGTAGTCAACCCATATGGGATCCCTTAAGTGGCGAGATAGCAAGAGACATCACGACCTACTTCAGTCCAAGCACCTACAGTCTATGTTAAGTTAAAAACAATACTCAAGTGACAACAAAAAAGGTCGCAGCATGAAGGCACATCGACATAAGAATATAGCAAGGGTCCTAGAACTATATATGGAGGGGGAATTCTCGAAAAGAGGGTTTTTTTCCCTCTTTGTTTTCTCCTTCAATTTATTTCTGGAAAAAGGATGCAAAATTGGTCATCCACTCTGTCTCACAAAAGAATGCAAACATCAATAAAGATTGATTACTCTTATCTTATTTTACTGATTATTATCCGAATCATCTTCAGATCTGGAATTTATTACGCTTGGCTAAGATTGACCTCATCATTATCATTAATTGTTTTAATAAAAAAGGTTTTGATATATTTTGGTCAAACAAGATAAATAGAATCGACAACGAGTTCGACCACAACGTAATAGCGGGAAGTCGTCTTCGGAAAGGCTATTATCAAGGACGAGCAGTTGGAATAAAAAAATAACGGTGGGATAGATTTAGAAATAGACATAAGGAATATTTCTTTGGATATTCCTTATTTTGTACTTTTTAGGGTTTCTTGGAAATACACCTTATAAATAGGAAGAGATAGAGGACAAAAAGTGGATCTTCACTTTCTGATAAGAACACATTGTAAAAGATTGATTAGAAGGAATATACAAAAGTTGTCTTGTTCATTAATTTTCCTATCCAAGACACGTTGTTTAATATTTGTTCACAAGATCCAATGATTCCTTATCCATCTTCACTTCTTATCTTTCCAGTTGTTGATAGGATAAAGAAACATCCAAATTATATAATAATTGGGTGATAGATTCTTTCTTAATTATTATATTTAGTGCATATTCATGTTATAATATTTATTGGTAATCATTGAATATAAATCGGCTATTTACTTCTCTCTAATGCTTCATACAATATTTGATCTATAATTTATTATATTTAACTAAGATTCATCCTTTATTTCTTCATTAATTAGTTCAACAAAAGGCTTATCACTTTTTGGTCAAACAATTTAGCTCCGTCTGTGGGGAGTCTTTTAGTTAAAACTTTTAGTTTCTTCTAGATCATAAAGAAGAACAACCATCTTTTTCTCGTATGCACAAACTAACAATGGCAGGGAAAGGAGATGAAAGATGGAAAGCAATAGTGGGTATCACCACCAACATATTGAACACCAACGAGGATGACAGAGGAGACGAGGAGATCGTGACGCACCCAGGCAGAGCGATTCACCTCTCCCTCATAGAAGTGCAACCACCTCATGCTAAACGGGAGCCTCCACATCCACAACTGAGGAAGCACTTGTCGACGCCCCCCTTTTTCTAAGGAGAAATTGGGTTTTACGACATTATGGGTGGAATGACTCTTTTATCCCCTTTTGGGGAAATTTGGGCTATGGAGTTTGGAGAGTCGCCACCTAATGATTATAGTGCATTAGGACACTTTTAGAGAAAAGAAGAAGGATTTGAAAGA